>CM060962.1:164103398-164248398 GCA_030765045.1 Tenodera sinensis
ACAAAACCAAAACATTCTAAACGAAGAAGGCAGTGGAAAAAATATGTTTCTTATCTTGCACCAGTCCAGAATCAGTTGTATGCAATGTAGTATTGTTTTTTTTTTATTTTTATTTTTATTTTTAGGATAACAATTCTACTTTCAGTCTCTCCGCAGCCTGTAAAACTTCAATAGGTTCAGCACAGTCCATGTTCACATTCAAATGACTCGTCATTTTATATAAGCATTGTATAACTGAGATTCGTGTCCTATTTGAATGAGGCCATAGTCATTCTGTAAGAAACCAGAGTTGACATTATCGGAGTGTTAAAAGCGTATGAGCACTGAATGGAAGAATTTTGTACTTTTAACACTGTCGTGTACTGCAAAAAGTCCGACTTTTACTATCAACTGTCTAAAAAAGAACATTACAGCATGACTCCATGACCCACACGTTCCAAATATTTCAAATATTTGACACAAATTATCTTTTTTTCGGCGAAGTGGTTCTTTATTGACAATAATTGTATTAAACAAATTTGTTACTCTCATCATTTAGAATCCCTGGTTAGCGTAGGGTCAAAGCAGTACCTTCCACCTATATGTATGCATACCGGGTGGAAGAGAAGTCATTACATTAATTTAAACCAGTGATAGATCTCGATATTTGGAACACATTTGGTATCTTACGTTTTTGTCTTTGACCATTTCCTACGGAGGTATTTTATTTTTCTCAAAAACAAGCTGGCAACACTGCAGATTGTGTGAATGTCACTTTTCCCTAGCTCAGTACATAAACAAACACAGTAACGGTGCTTCTTGAGAACACAAACAAATACCGTGCCTTGTCCTTCCGTGTTAACTGCGCGAGTGTAGGCCAGTCACAAGCGTTAGCTCCCAAAACATTAAAGCGAAAGTGAAAGTACCAGACGTGTTTACATCCACAAACCAGTTCAATTCCCTGACCAACCTCAACGCAACGTTGTCGACTTACTACACGTGTGAAAAAGCTGCTCGGAGTATTCCTTCACATCTGTTAAGTGATTAATTATTTCGAAACCTGGGTGATGTCCCATAATTACTACCGAAGCTACGTCAGACATAAGTTACTTGCAAGTAAGAAACTGTTATCTACATACATTCTTGTGGAATTACTCATCCAAGTTGGATCAAAAACCATTTATTTTTTCGAAATCGGCTGATCAAAGAACAAAATGCCATTAACCTTTTTTGTCTGTAATGCTTCTATGAAGCACATATTAGAAGGAATGTAATGACTTCCCTTCCATCTATATGGAATATATGGCTGTTCAATATGGCTGTTCAATGATGAAAGTACTATCAGAATCGAATGAGATTACGCTACATACAATCGTTATACATACCATTTCCCTTTACAATATTAGCATAGAATACTACTCTCATTGTTATTTAAATAAGCATAAATTTGGATTTTTTTGGCGTATTATGTGATTGCAACGTTGCAACTTAGGAAAATACTTATAGAACGCCCAAAGACGAACATTTATCTTAGCTTAGAAATGAAGTGTTAGATGCAATCACGATTCCATTTAAGTTAAATCACTTCATATTTTATACGGAGAAGTTGACTATGGCATTCAGTTTTATTGACGTTATTGTCTCAGTGAAGACTAGCGTTTTCTTTCCTGTCCATAAAACATTGTGTGGTTCATTCAACTTCAACTGTCTGCTAAAACCCCTTTCCCATGTAGATATATGCCTTAAGAATGGCCTAGTTGTTAAAATGTCAACTTGATGCATTTTTACTAACGTTTCTTTGAACGAACGGTCTGAACGTTTACATTCTATTGTTTCGAGCTACTTGTACTTAAAGAAGCAATTAGTTAGGCCATACAATAAAAGGAAACTGTGTCATTGCCCTGTCTCATGCGTATAGTCTGCGATTTGTTTCGCTTTGCAGACAATGAAAGAGCATTAGAGGCTACGACATTTCCTACCGGTAGGTATAGTCCCTAGAGCTTAAAAGTGCTTCTGTTCTTGCAGTCAGTGCTAAAAATGCACTTCATCAACTAACATTAACATAGGCATTTATTGCAAAGGTACGCTTCGATTATGTTTAAAACAAAGAACTTGCCAGTTCGAGACTTGCATAAGGGACCCTAGGACTGAAATTTGAATTTTCTATGCTTTTACAAATGTGAAATCAATACTTTGTTATATTTTGTTACAAAGTTCTAGCACAATTTGTTTTATAGTTTTGAGGGAGTTAATTATTCTGTTTATTCACAATACGAAAATACCTTAATGTTCAAAATATTCCATGTGCACCAGAAACTGAAATATCGCAACAGTTTTATTATTTTAATTGCCCAACAAACACCATCAATCTCTGGCAGGATGCAAAAATAATTGCCTTTAAAGTAATTACTTTTTTCGCCCTGATGGACATTGGAAATATGTTTTACACAGTTTAAGGAAGCAATAATTTTTAACGTTCAATAAATAAATGCAGGATATACATAACTAAGAGAAACTTTTTGAAATGTAAAATAAATACATATTGTAATAGCCCCATTGGTTCCACTATTACATGCACCTTCACTTCACGATTCTGAGGGCAATATTGACAAAGGTTTGTCGTGTGTCAACCAAATTAATCATATGCATTATATAGCAAATTAAGCTTTTGGAAGTTTGCCGATAGAGCACTCCACAAAGCCATTATGGGTAGCTATTTATTTTGAAAATAACACATTCAGTAATAAATTAATAGTATAATTGAGATACAAGTGCGTAAGTGCATCATTGGAGAAATGAGCAAGACTTTGAAAATACGAGACAAAGTCGAGGTTCTCCAATGCGTTTAACGCATGTATATTGCATACTATTTTTCGACGATAATAATATAAATAGTACCTAACGTGGAAATAAAATTAATTGCTAACACATGCTCAAGAATGGTTCCAAAAGCAAGATCATCAACATTAACCATGGTGATGATCAATTATTCCAAGCCTGGTTGTCGAACCATAAAAAATCAATAACTTGCAATTCGTTCTTAAGTGCTGCATGAATTAAATCACAAGTGAATATTAAGAAATAAAAGGCAGTAAAGATTCAGATAAGGTTTAAATAGTAAAATTTGTCTATCAAATATGATTAAATTTAACATCTCTTGTAATAAATAATTATATCACAAGTTGGAGAATTTAATTAAGTTCATCCACATGTCACTTAGAATGGAGAAAATACGCAGATAGATTAGATTACCAGCACTGAATGCAGGAAATTCCATTTTCCACCATGGAAGTATGACAGGAAGTGAATAAAAAACCCACATTGGAAAAAAAATATTATTGTTTTGAGCTTTTATTTCCTACAAAAATTAATTTTTATGAAGTAAAGTCAGTTGCAAGCTTTCCCACGGAGAACTAGCAGAAGCTACAAACAGAAGGTAAATGGCGCTGTAAGTTACGCTTTAGCAGCCACGCAGCATAATTAGTTTGGTTCCAGGCTGGCCAGTGCAGTGAGTGTTAGATATGGTTACAACGAGACTGCCTTCTTGGCACGGCAAATGAAGCTTCATTAATTTATTATCTATTCTCAGTGTAGGAATGCCTAATACGGTGTTTATGCTGCACCCATATAGGTATGCCTTCGCCTGCTGTGCGATATCAAAAAACTTTTTAAATTGGACACACATGTACAGACAGGTGAACATGTTATAATCGATGCATAACATACAAGAAAGAGTGACTGAAAATGTTCATTTCCAGTAACAATTTTCCGCTTTTGTCCTTTTTATGAACGGTTTATCTAAGAATCTTTGGGTGAATAAAATATATAAATTAATGTTCAATGGACGTCAGAAAACTAAAAGAATTTTCAAGAAATGGGGAAAATTACAGACAAAAACCACAAAACAAAGAAATATCGCAAAAAGTTAATTCGCTAGTAACTTTTACTTCCTCTACCTTTTACCTTCTAAGCATTCAATATTGAGATTTCACTTGGAATGCATGTTTTGAGGCCCCCAAACAAAAGCATTTTAGGGAAAAGGTGCGTGTATGTGTTTGTGAGCAGCACAACTTAAACGAAATACCGGATGAATACCAAAAGTAGTACTATTTAAATTCATTTAAATTCAGATAGCTACATGAAGATGTTCAAAAGAATTACCCAACTCAAACTACTCTCTACATGGACAATTTTTCTGAAATCTGGAGTTTTACAAAGATTGCCCTATCTCGATTAGAATGTCATATGTTTAAGATGACAAAATGTAGGTATACCTACCGTATAGCAGGTCAACCATAAGATACAAAGAAAAACTTACTACTAAAATAATGTAGATTTATTTAAGGTACATAGTGTATAACCAACGACGTTTTCTGTGGCATCAGCTATATCCGAGTTATCCTTTATTATTGGTTTGAATTTTTCAGTAATTTGTCAGTTTTAAGTGCTGCTGCTATTCAGTTATTTCTCGCGATATTATGGAAAGAGCATGGCATTTTGTCAGTCATATAGAGCATATGACTATTGATTCTTGTCTCTCTATTCCCTTGTCCTACAAATAAATGTGTAATGAAACTATTTCTGCAAAGATGCATTTCGATTAATACGAGGGAGGTACAAAATCAAACATGTATTTGCAAAAACATAAAATATACTTCCTGTTTGTTTTGGTGTACGGTGGCTTGATGAATTGTATATGTTGGTTTGGGCAAACGCAATCGTTTTGGCGCTGGTTTTCTGTGCGCAAGGTTACGGATTCGACTCCGATGATCGACGATGGCATTTAAGTGCAACATTCTCGTCAGCAAAAGTAACTGGGATGTAAACCAACTGTAGGACCTAGAATAAACATCTGGATCAATATTAAGAGCATATGGAACACGTTTCGGTAAACATTAACTGGACAAGTTTACGACAGCGATAACTTTTTTAACATTTGTCGATTGCGAACTTGGCTTTGCAGTGGAAATAACAGTCTTACTTGCGGGATTTCACATTCCTGAAGCATCGTAAAAGTTGTAACTGTAAAATCCGATTAAGAATGACATTCAGCATGGTAGGGATTTGAGATTTGCGATGTCCGGCATGTATTTTAATTTTTAACAATCACTGGAGCCGCAAGAGTAACTAAAAGCTATTTGTGATACGAGCGTTAGGGATGTGGATGATGTGTTTTAAGAGTTCTGTATTTGGCTTGCCTTATTAACAACACAAGAGTACCAGATAATGTTTCGATAATGGCTATGCTGCAGTTAAATGAAAACAGGTCACCGCTGCAGGTGTACTATTCAACTTCTAGCTAGCTCAGCAACAAGCAAAGCATTGAGCTTGCTCGACGAAAAGAAATGTACACTTACTGGACGTATAACCAACAGCCACGCCGGAATTGTACAATAGTGGCTTTATTGTGACACTCATGTTTAAGTATTCAGTTCCATGAAGTTTAAATTGTAAGTGATGCCAGCCTTGGGAAAGAAAACAAAGCAATCTTAAAGAAAATTCAGAAAAATTTATATAAAGTTGTAAAGAATCAGAAGAAGCTCATTGTTACTTTATTGACCAATGACAACTGGATTGCAGTAATAATCAATATCATGCTGCTTAAAAACTAATGAGTGATAATATTTTCTCCTACACAGATTTGTTATTTCTGTAATATCTACTTCGATTTGGTAACGAAGCTAGAAAATATCAATTTTCCTGTTATATGCGGTTCGTATGTTCTGAAATTATTCATAGTTTAATTTCAAATATCAGTCTATCTTGTTTTCATGGAATCCACACTGATAAGATATAGTGTGTTTTGCTACGATCATTGTAATATGTGTAATAAAAGTACGAAGCAAAACGACACTTTCTTCTAAGGTAATTCTCTGTCCCAATATCACTTGTAAAACCTACTCATTTTGGTAACTTAATTTTGCTTTTAAACTCACGTTTTTGTAACACGACAGTTATTTCTTGATCTTTAAGATGCTAAACTAAATCAATCTAAATTTCTTATTTTACAGACCATATTTAAATACGGAAGATGATTAGAGTGTTTGTAATGCTGAGCCGGTCAAAGATGGGGGAAAAAGAAGAATAGGTTTTGTAATAATCAAGCCATGTCCCCATAGGAAAATCGTACTTGTGTACACACAAGCAGGAAGGATAACGCCGAAAATAACTTCTGTAGTTCGAGTAGTGTCTTAGGTATGTTCAGGTTTTGAGCTGTGATATCTGATGAGAAGTTAAAAGCTGCTGGAACAATGTCTCCAAGCTTTCAACTTTAAAATTCGATATCGTCATGCATGTACCTTTTGAGGTAAAAGATCTTGCAAGGCTTTGGTGAGCGAATTCAGTCTTGCAGAATGACAAATATTTGCATTCTCATCTGCCAGTGGCTGACTGGAAAGATATCGCACAGAAATCCTGGCGAAAAGAAACAGACACATTTAAAGGAGCATAATTTGATGCCATTCCTGCACGCTTGGGGGCTACCATCTCGTGACATTCCAACTGTTGTCCCCGCGAGGCAGCATGAGGTTAAACTCAACGGTTTGTATGCCAGAAATTGCAATTATATCGGTACTTTAATAGAGTCCCATAGGCTTCTGGCCAGTGAGATAATCTGGGCTGGCGGGGTAGCACGATCAAGGAAATAATGACTGTCCATAACAGTCGCGTCAGATCTATTTAAGACAACGTATTCCAAATCGACAGACCACGTTTTCAATTCCAGTAAGATGATTGAAGCTCTTCAACTACCGGTTCCTGGAAAAAATGCAAAAACCTCTGGTTGTGGTGATAGTGTAAGAGAGAAGCTGTGCATTTATATTAACAAAAATATGGTTACCTCACGATAGGCAAGCACACCTTTCACTACTGTGTGTAACATAAACTCTCATATTCCTCCAGATATACATACACACATACCTTATTGATCATTGTACTTCACTTTCCAAATTTTTGTATCTACTTGGAAATTCCTATTGGGTATTCCTGTGCGTTTCAGTCCTTTACCAGCGAATTATTGAACAAAAAACGTATTACAAGCATTATGTACCGAGTAGAATTGCAGAGTAGGATTGTGGTAACGTTTATGGCCCGTATTCGGGAGGTCCCGGGTTTAAATCTCGTGGGCTGACCAATCTGTTTTTCTTTCTTTCTTTTTTTTTTTTTTTTTTTTTTTTTTTTTTTTTTTTTTTTTCTCCTCGTGGTTTTCCTCAGTCGACAAGGTAAATACTAGAATGGATATTTAATATAGCACCACCCGAAGTCCCACCTCAAGTTCGAGACAATAGCAAAAATGAAAATGGTAATAGCGAATGCTCTGCCATCTATCCACAGATAATGAAACGGCACTCTGTCATCTGTGTGGTGTGTGGGAACAGAGATACAGTTCCCTAGCATTAAGGTCTCTGTCGACACGTGTTAAAGCTTTCATCTGCCCGTCACGTACAAAAGCAAAGGTACACTTTCTTAGCACTCTGGGCACCTGACGAGGCAAGATCGTATGATGAAGCGATGAAACCTAGAAGGCTAACTGTCCACCACAATCGATCTAAGAGGTGTCCTCTAGCAAATCCATCGCTAAATGACCACGCAATTAAAGTGACGTAAACGGAACTAGAAAAAATATGTATTATATATGCACTAGTTAGGTAAGTTTGCATTCTATGCATAAGAATGCAAACATCCATTGAAAACCGTATAGAGGAAGTATTGTATTCCAACCAAAAGATCAACTTCGATTTTACTGTAAATATATGTTTGAGCACCCTTAAATGAAAAACCTGTTTGAGTCAAGATCCATGCTTGTGTGTCTGTGTGTGTATGCGCGCGCGCGCATTAAAAGTATAACTTAAAGACAAAAATCGGATAAATGCAAAACTTTGTATTTAACTTCATTATTTTCCTAAGATGCGACAAGAACATTTTCAGGGAAGCCCCCTCCACGCACCAAAGTATCGCTTAAATGGACAATTTTACGTTATCTTCGATTTATTCATAATTGCCTCTAAGATTCTGAATAAACTTCTACATATTTAAGATATTAACATGCCAAATGAATTGTATATTTTGAATTTTCTGGGAATAGCCTATGAAATCCTCTTCATTCGGAGAGAGTTAAGTCTAATTTCGTTTAACTGGTAAACCATAAGGCATAAACAAAAACTTACTGCACAAAAACGTAGATGTCCTCAGAATACACTATTTAGTTTCCGTAATATTGTTGTGCCTTTAGCCTTTTCCGAGATATCCGTTGTTATTGTCTTGAGTTTTTCAGTACCTCCATTTTTAAGTTGTTTGACACAATTTCATAGAAGGGGTATGGGATTTCAAGGCCAGCCAAAAGCGACCTACCTTTAAACATTTGACTGTGGCTTGGTTTTCTGTATCCCCTTGTGCCTACATACAGCAAAACTCATAATAAAATTAATTCTGTAAATTCTGTATCTCGATTAACGTTAAGTAGATAATAAGCTCCGTAACAATAGTTTGTGGAAGAGGTATAACGATGATGAACGCATATAGAGAAAGGCATGTCAAACATATAGGATTGAGGTATACGGAGTATTAGAACGGCACTGCAGCCCGGTATGGATAGGTTGGAGAGGAAGGGAGGTTACAAGCTCGGCAGAGAGCGGGGACGGAGATGTGCGGAAGTCCCTAATAGTAAAATAGATAGTCACTTGGCACACACCGAAGCTCCTCATCACCACCCAGAGAGAGAGAGTGTTGAAGCACCCTAGCAGCCTGGGCAGCGGCACGCAGTTATCACAAGCCAGGTGAGAAGGTTTACAAAGCACAAGCAACCGCACCATCTGCTTGCAGCTGCTCAAACCACCGCGCTGACAAGCAGATTTGAGAGATGGCAACTGAAATGAAATGCGAAAGGGAAGGGAAGGAAACCGTGGATTAGGAGTAAGTATTCCAGCTTTCGCCTAAATGACAAAGGGAAACCACGGAGTGTGCGGTCGCTGGGATCGAACACGGGACTTCTCGAATGCGAGTAGCATACGTTGCTGTGGCGCCACCTCGCTCGGTAACACATAATATTATTTGTCATAAATTTATTTCGTATATGGGTACTTGTTTTATTTTTCCTGTCTTCCTCCGGACGCTCTTAGCCTTGGGCTTTATTAATGAATACCTGTTAAACGTTGGTTGAAATTTGTTTCTGAATGCCACACTTTTCCTTGTAGGTCTATTGTATATTTATTTCATAGATTAAGACAAAATGCAATACAGTATAATTTAACTATATCTACAAATAAGACAAAGATGATGACTTTCAACAACAACAACAACAACAACAACAACAATAATAATAATAACAATAACAATAACAACGACAATAATAGTAATAATAATAATAATAATAATAATAATAATAATAATAATAATAATAATAATAATAATAATAATAATAATAATAATAATAATAATAATAATAATAATAATAATAATAATAATAATAATAATAATAATAATAATAATAATAATAATAATAAATCTGATGTGTTGCACTCACATGACTTTCTCTACTCTTGTACTAACCATTCTTACAAACTTATTATTATATCTTCTTCGTGTTAAGATAAACATTTGTATAACTTATCTTATTGATTATTTCCTTGTAGGTACAAGGGGAATATTGGAATACACTAGGCTTTGTGCGATAGTCAAATGTTTTAAAGCTTTGGGATTCTGTTGCCTTTGCCCACTTAACATATAAAAAAATGAACAACGATGATACTTATCACGAACGTTCTTAGTTTTCCGAAACTCACACATATAACAAGGAATATCTCCGAAATGGTTCACCCTACAACAAAATTTACTGAGACATAACTTGTGTATTTTAGCAAGATCTACATTTTTTGTACAGTATGATTTGGTCTATCTCTAACGGTTCCCCAGTTATGCATAAGTCGTCCAGAGTAAAAACGACTACAGGGGCTATAGCCAGAAAATTCAAGATATACATTTCATTTGTCATAAAAATATCTCAAACATATGACATTTTAACCAAAATCGTTAGAGCCATTTTCAAGAAAATCAAACTTTTCGAAAAATTTTCCATGTAAAGGGTAGTTTACGGTGGGGTTATTTTCTTCAAAATCTTCGTGTCGCATCCTTGAAAGACATTAAACTTAAATACCAACCTTGGCTTTTAACCGACTTTTCGTTTTTGAGATATGCTGTTCACAGACTGACACACAGACACACAGACTGACACACAGACACACACACGGACCTTTTTCTAAAAATGCTTTTTTTTTTTTGGATTCAGGGGGCCTCAGAACATATGTTTCCGGTGAAATCTAGACATCGAATTTTTGGGTGGAATACAATACTTCCCCTACTTACCAGTAGAGAAAGTAAAAAAGATAATGAGTTATCGACCGATTGGAAAGAGAGATATGGGAAGACCTCGTAAGAGGTGGATGAATGACAGAGATCGGAACAGGTGATCACAACACCTAATGCTTGAAACGAGGAGGAGGGGGAGGAGGAGGAGGAGGAGGAGGAGGAGGAGGAGGAGGAAATTTTCCTTGTGTATACGACTTTTGTTGATCCTAGCTGCATAGTTTGTCTTTCAGTGCGGTGCGATTATAGTCTGACAACTGTCTATTAACAATAAAGCGTGTTGGTATGCGATAATCATGTGCAAATTTGAAGCCACTATGCATGTGAAATCTCCCAGGACTTTAAGTAGTTCCTTGTTATAACACGTATGTCCATACTAATTAGGACTGCTCAGATATTGTAATTAGGAAGTGACAAGCTTGCTATAATTATTTAACAGCTTTCTTCTTGGTATTTTCCGTTCTCTGACACTTTCTACGGACTCCTGTTCACTTAAGGCAGGCATCGGCAAACATGTACTTAATGAGGGGTGAGTATGACGTCTCAACATGCAACCCGCAATACACATGACGTAATGTAGAACAGGGGATGGCATTGACCTTCGTTCAGTGTCAGTGCTGGACTCGCTCGCTACAGAGTACAATAAGGAATAGTACATATACTTGAATCCAGCTATTTTGGTCTACGATACTTTAGGTAGGCCTAGATATTTGAGCAATATATTTCAATTCACTTCTACTTGCAATGTACCATGAAAATCTAGTGATATATCACAAGTAGCCACTCTCAGTATTGCACGCAAATTAACATCTATTAATCGTGATACAAGATCTTTTTGGATTCAGTTTCTTTCCTTCTACATATTTCTTAAATACTTGACATAATTCTGTCCCTGTTGCATGTTTCCTAGGTGGAATGACTTCAAGCATATATTATTGTATCGAGAGGATGTTAGCGACTCCACGAGTGGAAATTACCAATTGTGCTGTGTCAACGTTGTTAGTGCTTTCATCCAACGCGAGAGAAACGGCTATAAATTCATGGACCTCGGTTTGTAGTCTTTTTTCGGCTATTTCTCCTATTTTATATATCCTTCTCTGTATGGTTCGTGGCCATAATGCAATATTACTAAAAATATTGTATTGTTCAGGGAAAATTATGTTGGCAACTTTACTCTCACATTTTTATGAAATCTCCATCACTAAAACACCTCAGTGACTGAGCAATCTCCAAAGCAACAGCATAGCTGGCGTGAAGTTGTTTATCAGTTGTAATATTTGAATTAATATTAGGTGTATTATCTGAATATTGCTCTTTGAGCTGTTGCAGTTGGTTCGTCCGATCTAGATCTGAAAAAAAAAAAATAAATAAATAAAATGAATAAAAGACATTACGTCAGTGTTATGCTACTTTAAATAATGGTATACATTTATGAATACATGCTTGTCTATAATTGTATGGTGATCTTATGACATGTATCATAATGCCGCTTGATGTTCCATTGATGAGTGCCTTTTTTAACTTTAGAGCACAACAAACACCTTACGTTCCTTACATGATGAGAGAAGAAATAATCAAAGTGCTATTCTAGATATCAAATTTAATAGACCAGGAATAATTACATGCGCTCTAAAGCGCAGAAATTTATCTTTAAGTCTTAGTATTAAATTACACTTTGACAGACATGTTTAGAAGTGCAGGTAAATACGAGAGGACAGTTCGCCCGTGATCGGTGTGTATGCAGTGCGAGGGAGGGGGAGGCAGAGTAAGCGCTGCCCCTGACACGTCATAGTTGCGAGGCCTCATTGAGTACATGTTTGCCGATGCCTGACTTAAGGGTAGGTTTTTTACTTTCTCTATCCGTAAGTAGGGGAAGTATTGTATTCCACCCAAAAATTCGATGTCAAGTTTTCACCGGAAATATATGTTTTGAGGCCCCCTGAATCCAAAAAAAGCGATTTCAGAAAAAGGTCCAAGTGTGTGTCTTGTGTTTCAGTCTGTGTCAGTCTGCGTGTCAGTCTGTGTGACTGTGTGTCAGTCTGTGTGTCAGACCGTGGAGAGCATAGCTCAAAAACGAAAAGTCGGTTAAAACCTAAGTTGATATTTAAGTTTAATGTCTTTCAAGGATGCGACACGAAGATTTTGAAGAAAATAACCCCATCCTAAGCTACCCTTTACCTAGAAATTTTTTCGAAAATTTTGATTTTCTTGAAAATGGCTCGACCGATTTTGATTAAAATGTCATATGATTGAGATATTTTTATGACAAATGAAATGTATATCTTGAATTTTCTGACTATAGCCCCTGTAGTCGTATTTACTCTGGACGACTTTTGCATAACTGGTAAACCGTTAGCGTGAAATGGATCACCGTTGTTCATTTTTTTATATGTTAAGTGTGCAAAGACAACAGAATTTCAGAGCTATAAAACGTTTCACAATCACACAAAGCCTACTGTATTCTAACATTCCCCTTGCACCTACAAGGAAATAAGCAATAAGATAATTTGTACAAATGTTTATCTCAACTAACACGAAGAAGATATAGGAATTAAAGTTTGTAAGAATGGTAAGTACAAGAGTAGAGAAAGTCTCTGAGTGCAACACATAAGATTTTTCATATTTCTTTTCTCATATTTCATGTTTCATTTTTCATATTTCATTTCTCATATTTCATGTTTCATTTTTCATATTTCATTTCTCATATTTCATTTCTCATATTTCAATTCTCCTATTTCATTTCTCATATTTCGTTTTTCATATTTCATTTCTCATATTTCATATTTCATTTCTCATATTTCATTCTTCATATTTCATTTCTCATATTTCATATTCCATTTTTCATATTTCAGTTTTCATATTACATTTCTCATATTTCATTTTTCATATTTCATTTCTAATATTTCATTTTTCATATTTTATTTCTCATATTTCATTTTTCCTTTCTCATATCTCATTTCTCATATTTTATTTCTTATATTTCATTTTTCAAATTTCATATTTCATTTCTCATATTTCATTTCTCAGGTTTCATTTCTCTTATTTCATTTTTCATATTTCATTTTTCATATTTCATATTTCACTTTTCATATTTCATTTCTCATATTTCATTTCTCATATTTCATTTTTCATATTTCATTTCTCATATTTCATGTTTCATTTTTCATATTTCATCTCTCATATTTCATTTTTCATGTTACATTTCTTATTTTTCATTTCTCATATTTCATATTTTATATTTCATTTCTCGTATTTCACTTCTCATAATTCATTTTTCATGTTTCATTTCTCATTTTTCATCACTCATATTTCATTTCTCATAATTCAGTTTACAACTTTCATATTTCATTTCTCATATTTCATATTTCATTTCTCATATTTCATTTCTCATATTTCATTGCTCATTTATCATATTTCATTTTTGATATTTCATTTTTCATTTTTCATATTTCATTTCTCATATTTCATTTCCCATATTTCATGTTTCATTTTTCATATTTCATTTCTCATATTTCATTTTTCATGTTACATTTCTCTTATTTGATTTTTCATATTTGATTTTTCATATTTCATTTCTCATTTTTCATTTCTCATATTTCATTTTTATATCTCATTTCTCATGTTTCACATTTCATTTTTCATACTTCATTTTTCATATTTCATTTTTCATATTTCATATTTCATATTTCATTTTTCATATTTCATGTTTCATATTTCATTTTTCATATTTCATTTCCCATATTTCACTTCTCATATTTCATTTTTCATATTTCATGTTTCATATTTCATTTTTCATACTTCATATTTCATATTTCATTTCTCATATTTCATTTTTGATATTTCACTTCTCATATTTCATTTTTGATATTTCATATTTCATGTTCCATTTTTCATATTTCATTTCTCATATTTCATTTTTCATATTTCATTTTTCATATTTCATTTCTCATATTTCATTTCCCATATTTCATTTCTCATATTTCATTTTTGATATTTCATTTTTCATATTTCATTTCTCATATTTCATTTTTCATGTTACATTTCTCATATTTGATTTTTCATATTTGATTTTTCATATTTCATTTTTCATATTTCATTTCTCATATTTCATTTCCCATATTTCATTTCTCATATTTCATTTTTCATATTTCATTTTTCATATTTCATTTCTCATATTTCATTTCCCATATTTCATTTTTCATATTTCATTTTTCATATTTCACTTCTCATATTTCATTTTTCATATTTCATTTCTCATATTTCATTTCTCATATTTCCTGTTTCATTTTTCATATTTCATTTCTTATATTTCATTGCTCATTTCTCATATTTCATGTTTCATTTTTCATATTTCATTTCTCATATTTCATTTCCCATATTTCATTTCTCATATTTCATTTTTCATATTTCATTTTTCATATTTCATTTCTCATATTTCATTTCCCATATTTCACTTTTCATATTTCATTTTTCATATTTCATTTCTCATATTTCATTTCCCATATTTCATTTCCCATATTTCATTTTTCATATTTCACTTCTCATATTTCATTTTTCATATTTCATTTCTCATATTTCATTTCTCATATTTGATGTTTCATTTTTCATATTTCATTTCTCATATTTCATTTCTTATATTTCATTGCTCATTTCTCATATTTCATGTTTCATTTTTCATATTTCATTTCTCATTTTTCATTTCTCATTTTTTATATCTCATTTCTCATATTTCATATTTCATTTTTCATATTTCATATTTCATTTTTCATATTTCATGTTTCATATTTCATTTTTCATACTTCATTTTTCATATTTCATATTTCATTTTTCATATTTCATTTTAATTCTTCATTTCTCATATTTCATATTTCATATCTCATAATATTTCATTTTTCATATATCAGTTCTCATATTTCTTTTTTCATATTTCATTTCTCATATTTCATTTTTCATTTTTCATTTCTCATATTTCATATTTCATTTCTCATATTTCATATTTCATTTCTCATAATTCATTTTTCATTTTTCATATTTCATTTCTCATATTTCATTTCTTATATTTCATTGCTCATTTTTCATATTTCATTTTTCGTATTTCATTTTTCATATTTCATATTTCATTTTTCATATTTCGTTTTAATTTTTCATTTCTCATATTTCATATCTCATATTTTATTTTTCATATTTCATATTTCATTTTAAATTTTTATTTCTCATATTTCATTTCTCATATTTTATTTTTGATATTTCATTTCTCATATTTCATTTTTCATATTTCATTTGTCATATTTGATTTGTCATATTTCATTTTTAATATTTCAGTTCTCATATTTCATTTTTCATATTTCATTTCTCATATTTCATTTTTCATATTCCATTTCTCTTTTTCCATTTTTCATTTTTCATATTTCATTTCTCATATTTCATATTTCATTTCTCATAATTCATTTTTCATTTTTCATATTTCATTTCTCATATTTCATTTCTTATATTTCATTGCTCATTTTTCATATTTCATTTTTCGTATTTCATTTTTCATATTTCATATTTCATTTTTCATATTTCGTTTTAATTTTTCATTTCTCATATTTCATATCTCATATTTTATTTTTCATATTTCATATTTCATTTTAAATTTTTATTTCTCATATTTCATTTCTCATATTTTATTTTTGATATTTCATTTCTCATATTTCATTTTTCATATTTCATTTGTCATATTTGATTTGTCATATTTCATTTTTAATATTTCAGTTCTCATATTTCATTTTTCATATTTCATTTCTCATGTTTCATTTTTCATATTTAATTTCTCATATTTCATTTTTCATATTTTATGTTCATATTTCATTTTTCATATTTCATTTCTCATTTTTTGATATTTCATATTTCCTTTCTCATATTTCATTACTCATATTTCATTTCTCATATTTCATTTCGTATATTTCAATTTTACTTTCTCTACTGGTAAGTAGGGGAAGTATTGTATTCCACCCAAAAATTCGATGTCGAGATCTCACCGGAAATATATGTTTTGAGACCCCCTGAATCCAAAAAAGCATGTTTAGAAAAAGGTCCGTGTGTGTGTCTGTGTGTCTGTGTCAGTCTGTCAAGCCTTTGGGCAGCATAGCTCAAAAACGAAAAGTCGGTTAAATACCAAAGTTGGGATTTAACTTTAAAGTCTCTCAAGGATGCGACACGAAGATTTTGAAGAAAATAGTCCCACCCTAAACTACCCTTTACATGGAAAATTTTTCGAGAATTTTGATTTTCTTGAAAATGGCTCTAACGATTTTGATTAAAATGTCATATGTTTGAGACATTCTTATGACAAATGAAATGTATATCTTGAATTTTCTGGCTATAGCCCTGTAGTCGTATTTACTCTGGACGACTTTTGCATAACTGGTAAACCGTTAGAGATAGACAACTCATACTATACAAAAAATGTAGATCTTGGTAAAATACACAAACTTTCGTGAAATGGATCATCGTTGTTCATTTCTTTATATGTTAAGTGCGCAAAAACAACAGAATCTCAAATACTTGACTATCGCACAGAGCCTACTGTATTCTAACATTCCCCTTGCACCTACAAGGAAATAAGCAATAATTTGTACAAATGTTTATCTCAACTAACACGAAGATGATATAGGAATAAGAGTTTGTAAGAATGGTTAGTACAAGAGTAGAGAAAGTCATGTGAGTGCAACACATCAGATTTTTCATATTTCATTTCTCATATTTCATTTTTACTTTCTCTACTGGTAAGTAGGGCCGCCTCCGTAGCGCAGCTGGCAGCGCGCTTGCCTGTGGCGCGGAGGACCCGGGTTCGATCCCCGGTACCAGCATGGGGATTTTATCCCCTCTGGGAGGTCTGGCACGGGGTGCACTCAGCCTCGTTAGGTCCCGGGGGGACCAATTGAGGAGCTACTTGATGGAGAAGTAGCGGCCCCAGGTCGAGAAGACCGCATAACTGGCCGGGAGGGCTCGGGGCGCTGACCACGTCCCACCCTCCAGTACTGCACCTCACCAATGACGCCTGTAGTGGGCAGAGGTGGGGGACGCAGCGGCTGGGCGGTAGGCCTTGGCCCTTCGTGGGCTGTCGCGCGGGGTTTACATTACTGGTAAGTAGGGGAAGTATTGTATTCCACCCAAAAATTCGATGTCGAGATTTCACCGGAAATATATGTTTTGAGGCCCCCTGAATCCAAAAAAGAGCATTTTTAGAAAAAGGTGCGTGTGTGTGTCTGTGTGTCAGTCTATGTTTCAGTCTGTGTCATTCTGTGTGTCTGTGTGTCAGTCTGTGGACAGCATAACTCAAAGACGAAAAGTTGGTTAAAAACCAAAGCTGGAATTTTAGTTTAATGTTGTTCAAGGATGTGACACGAAGATTTTGAAGAAAATAGCTCCACCCTAAACTACCCTTTACATGGCAAATTTTTCGAAAATTTTGATTTTTTTGAAAACGACTCTAACGATTTTGATTAAAATGCCATATGTTTGAGATATTTTTATGAGAAATGAAATGTATATCTTGAATTTTGTGGCTGTGGCCCCTGTAGTCGTATTTACTCTGGACGACTTTTGCATAACTAGTAAACCGTTAGAGATAGACCAAATCATACTATGCAAAAAATGTAGATCTTGGTAAAATACACAATTTATGTCTCAATAAATGTTCTTTTAGGGTGAACCATTTCGGAGATATTCCTTGTTATGTGTGTGAGTTTCGGAAAACTTCGAACTTCAGCGAAATGCAACAACGTTGTTCATTTTTTTATGTTAATCGTGCAAAGGGAACGGAATCTCAAAGGTCAAAAATATTTGACTGTCGCACAAAGCCTTCTGTATTCGAATATCTCCCTTGCACCTACAAGGACATAAGCAATAAGATAATTTGTACGAATGTTTATCGTAACTAACATGGAGATTAAGAGGAGTAGAGAAAGTCATGTGAGTGCAACACATCAGATTTTTTTTATATGTTAGGTGTGAAAAGACAACAGAATCTCAAAGCTTTAAAACATTTGACTATCGCACAAAGCCTACTGATTTCTAACATTCCCCTTTACCTACAAGGAAATAAGCAATAGGATAATTTGTACAAATGTTTATCTTAGCTAACACGAGGAAGATATAGGAATAAGAGTTTGTAAGAATGGTTAGTACAGGAGTAGAGAAAGTCATGTGAGTGCAACACATCAGATTTTTTTCTTTTCGTTCACGCAGCACTTCATATTTTTACTGTCATCATTGATGCTGTAAAACATTAATTTTCTCTTGAATGAACAATTAAAGTGGAATCGCAGACCAAAACTGTACATGGGTAGTTGGAAATGTTCACTTTCTATTCGAATAGTACAAGCACCTCATAATTTGGAAAGGTAGAATCAGACTGGACAATTCAATGTCATAGTCGGAATTTGAAACATGGAACTTCTGATTTCCGCCCGGTTGCACTTACGAATTAAGCTATCATTGCTACATGTCAGCACGACATTGAATTCCCCAAATGACTAGCACTTGTGTCGGAAAACCACAAGGAGAGTTTAAATTCATTTTGAGATGACATGCCCCAATGGCGATTTACAAGTTGTGGGGTTCATAGTTTAACCAATTGTTAGGCCAACCAATGCTAATCAAGTGTTCTTTCACACAAGCCGTAGCATAGGGTTGGAAAGGTAGAATCAGAGTGTCATGCCGGCATGTTGCCATGGTAGATCAGGTGGTTAGAACGCCCAACGGAAACCGGAAGATCCTGGTTCAAATGCCGGCTATGACACTGAATGTTGCAATCTGATTCTACCTTCCCAACACATGGTTTCTATGAAAGAGCAATTATACTTTATCATTTCAGAAAGACTTCAAAATATGTACAGTCATGGAAAAAATGACTAAGCGAATTAAGAGTGTAGAATACTTCTTAGTTCCACATCGTGTTACAGTGCGGTTTACACAAGTCGATATTACCAACATGCAGATAAGTTTATTGATAGTCTCTGTTCCATATGTTATCGTCTATTGGACACACAAGTAGGCTGTCTCTTGAATCACCGCTCGCATTTGTATTTGTGTGTATGTATACAAATGCAAGTGGTGATTAAAAACACATCCTATTTGTGTGTCCTGAGTGTCCCGCCAACTTTGGGAACTATGTAACGTTTTACTATTAAGCTTAAAAGCACGACATAACCTCCAAATTTAATTCCACGTTTGACAGCTTACAGTTCGCAATTATTTCTTTAATACGTTCCATGCAAAGCATCTGTGCTTATGATTCAGAGCGCTTGAAAAATTTGAAAGCCTACTAGATCATGAATTACAAGTTCAAATAAATGTGCATTTATTTTTAATTTCTAAGCATAAGTTAGAATCTCGATTAAATAAGTTTCTTTGTCAAACTTTTACGTCTGCGGTTTTGTTTAATGTTGTTCGTTGCAATAATGAATGCTGCAATAGTATTTTAGTCTCCCAGGTCTTGTCCACTATAACCTCACAAACAGCTGTATGGATAAGAAGTTGAATTTATTACATTTTGGTTTTCTATATGTGCATACATAACCGTTTCAGCTGTAGTTTGAATTGTCAAATATTTTAAATAATGAAACGCTAAGTGACATTTATTTTGTTTCTTGTGAGACCCTGTAAGGTTCTATATCAAAGCCAGCATGTGTTGAACTTCGTCTTAAACATTTGACAGTGGTGTCAGCCCACTACATATCGTTGTTCAGGTATAAAATTGTGTATTGAAACAACCTCTGCCAACATATATAATAAAACCAATATAATAAAACAGCAACTTCAAGCAATCCCGAACTTCAGCACACATTAACGACACAAGGTATGACAAGGTTCGCAGGGGGGACTTAGCAAACCAACCTACGGAAGATCTTTTGTGCCTATGCCCCGACAGCGCACCCCCTCCCCCCCACCCCCCGCGAGAGAGATGTGAAATGAAAGGGTAGTGAGGGTGTCCAGACCTAGAAGACACGAAAGCAGAGGGCAGGGTCCCTCACAGTTTCAAATTTAAACTCCCCGGTGGCAGCTCGCACAACCAGCTTCCCTTTGCCCCTGTGAAGCTTACACGTCCCACTTTGGGACCCGAGACTCGGATACCACCCTGATTCGGAGGATGAAGGTGTCAGTTTCGGCGTTATCATGCAACGCCGATACTCCTGCCGATATTTATAACTCTGAAGTAGTCAATCAGGACGAGAGGTGAAATGAAAGAAGTGAAATGGAGGTACAGAAAATTTGGGAGATGCAATTATCCTTACCAGCATTCGCCTAGCGACCTGGGGAAACCTCGAAAAAAGCTCTTGGGTTTGGAAGGCCGACCACGGGAATGGAACCTACGTCCTCCCGAATGCCGGCCACAGACATTACCGCCTGAGCCATCCCACTCCAACCTTATCAGCGGCACTATACACTGTTGGATGTCGGTGTGAGCAGCTGTAGTTGCTGACTTCAGACGATTCCACGTGCGGGGAAAAATCAAAATAATATATTCGTAAAAGAGCTACACGAATGTATAAATTACAAACACAGCAAGACATGTTTTGTTCATAGTTTGTCACCAAACTTCATCGATGCATTCATTTGAGGCGAAGGATCTGAACACTTTATATTGCAATTCCTAAGTCATCACTGACTATAGGTGAACCACCTAATAGGTATCTCGCAAACAATTTAGGTGTTGGATCCAGTTTGAAATAACACATCTTTTATTCTGAGCAGCTCATCTACACGTTTATGTCGATAATTCTCTTCTAGTCCAGGTATTTAAATTATCGCACGTGAAACTTGGAAGTGGTTATTATTTGTTTGGACCTGGTAATTCTCGTAGTTCTTTTAGCTTTATTAGCTATCCAAACCAAATTACCCGTTGTTCAATTAATATACAGGTTGGATCTGCGACTTTGCTTGAAACTTAACCTTTAATTGGGGATGTGGAGTGTTCACAACACTCCAGGTGTAAAAGTTGACTGGTATTTAGGGAAGCATGTTGGTCACACTGTTGAGCGGCTTGTTACTTTCGTTCAAATGAATGCACATTGTTGCGAAACCGTTGTTTGTGTTTTAAAGATACACAATAACGTACACCATAACTTTTAATCGCTGGCGTGCTGATAACACCCCACCTACCAAGTGGTGATGATGAAAATTATCAGTGTTAAAATGTGCTTTTCCACCAGACTTATGACAGGAATTGTTTTAAGTGATATAAACATATCTGTTCCTTTGTCCTTTCTATAATTTTACAATGGCTAAAGCTTCTTCATTTCATTAATTTGAGAAATAGTATGTGCACTAACATTTGAAACCAGTTTACACATGTTATTGATTTATCAATTATGGATAATTATTGGAGTAACTTAGTGATTAAAATTGTACTTAATTGCACTCATAAAATATTAAATACAATACCTAACGTATAATAAATATTTTTGTTAAAACGCATAACCTCAATATCATATTTATGTGGGGTACTGTAAACACCCCACCTCTCTAGTTATGTTATGAATGCCCACTTCTCCAGTTAAAAGTTAAGAAAGGTAGAAATGTAAACCGATCAAACACAAACTGAGCGTTGGTTCAAATCCCGGCTATGGCATTGCATTTTTCAGTCTACTCTGCCCCTGTTTTAACTTGTATTTACCAATTTAATTTCATTAGTGCTTTTATTTATCTAGAAAAACTAAAGACTTGAGTGTAATTTTATTGACGATTAAAAGAAAGTGTATAAAGGTTACAATAAATAAAATAACATTAATTAACCTACTAGATTAATTCATCAAACTGCATCCATATATTCTCTGTCTTTGTTTTAGCGGAGTGTAGTATAAGTTTGAGGATTTAAAATTTTAGATATCTCTTTTTATGCTTTTTGACATATTTATCACCTTGTTTCATATCTGGCTATTGCCACTGTTTTTTACGTTTATGTATATACTTTCTTTGTTGCTAGTAATTTTATTTTTGATTCAAATTTATATCTGGCTATCACCATGAATCTTTTAAGGGCGCTGATGACCTCGAAGTTGAGCGCACTTAAACCACCTTTGTTTTATTGGTGCCAAGCTGTTTTGGTCAAACTAATTTTTAACATATGTGCGGTAAATGAGGTTCGCAAACAAATTAATAGGTACTCGGGAGGTGATAAAACAAACAGGTGCTAGGGAGGTGACAAAAATATGGGGTAAGTAGCCATAATTCGTTGAAACACGTCGTTTTATAGCATACTGTTGGTCGAAGACAATATGACGTAGTCACATTGCGATAGTCATAAAATATTTTATAAATAAGGAGAAAGTAAGCTTAGTTTTTCAATAACTAATTGTGCAATTACTTTGAATTCCCAAATTCTTTTACGACAGACATAGTGAACCGTTTTGTCCCCCCCCCCCAAAAAAAAGAAACCAAAGCTCTAAAAAATACTAAGAAACGAGGTGTCTAAAAAATAGCTAAACGTCAGGTAACTTTAGCCCATAATAACAAAATAGTAACAGAAATTCCTTACGTTTTCACAAAGTAACGCTATCACAACAAATGTAAAACTTACAATTAAGAATATTTGTTATTGATGCCCAGCACAAAATAGTCCTCGAATCAAACTAATTTTTGGGCCAAAGTAACTGATTTCCAGTACCGGTAAAATGATAAGAATAATAAATCAAACAAATGTTTAGAACAATATTCAATGCGTTAACTTAGAAGATTACCACTTGTCGCAGTAGCAATCTCTGGATATCATCAAGAGAAAGTTGATAGGGAACTAACAGATGTAGAATGAGGTTTATGAGAAGAAAAACAGGATACTGTAAACGGGATCACAACATTAAGGACGTTAAATTTAGATTCAGCAGTAGACTAATAAAATAGCTCCAGATAGCTGCAGAAATTACCTCCACATTTTGTAGCAAGTGAAACCCGTTTGGAAATTTAATGAAACTACAGTGGGGAAAAACAGTCATACTTAAAGATTCTAAATTATTTAAAGGTCTAAATTATTCAAAACCTCAGCAGCTGTATTACCAAATCTCGCGTCATAAGCGATTATTATACTATGTAAATGTTTAAATTCAATATTCAGAATTGAGTAAAATATGGTATTACCATTAAAGAAATGCAGGGTGTCATTTGAAAAGAGGTCACTTTTACCTCTAGGTCATCTCTAACTTTGATATCTTAACAGAAACTTGTTAAAAGGATATCAGTCATGCATTTCTCTCTTTGAACTTCCTGTTAGATCTTCAGTTATTATTAGCTATTATTAGTTATAATTATTATTATAGTTATTATTATTGATTGTCATATACCTATACCGTTAATACATAATATCGCCACTTTGAAAACTGTTAGACATTAAAACTATTAAAAACTTAGCCCCAGTATAATTAGTATATGCATTGGTGAGCTCAATGCAGGTTTAAGAAATTAACTTCCTATAAGCTGACAGGATGTATAACAAAACACCTATACGTGCTTAGTTATTCCAGATGTGTTACAGTGAAAGAAATGTAATAAAAATTTTAGATTATGAGTGTTTTATATATAAAAGATAAATTGAACTCCTTTTATCCGTTTGTTGTGTTGTGTCTACAAGTGCCAGTTTACCCAGTTTTCGAAACATCTTCTTAATGCAACGATATTAACAATAGAATAATATATAGGTAAATGCATTATAGTTTAAATGCAAGTTCTAACAGACTAACTTCATATCTAAGTTACTTTTCTGACATAAATTGCTGCTGGAAGTGTGTACATCGCAAATCGTGTTGAAAATGGTTTTTGCCTAAGGCAGGCGACAAATCTGCTTAAGCTAACAATTCATTTCACTTGGCTGCAAACAGGTTTTATTATTTTTTAAGTGTAATGAAAAATTTCATTGTTCACTCTAGATGACTATGCGATTAACAGCATTGTTGATGTGAATCTTCGATAGTGCCTGATAAAACATTTTTATTGGTGGATAAATCTGGCGTTTCAAACGACACTAATAGACTATATTGAAAGGTGATATATCCCATTATAAGCATAACAAATAACTTCTTAAGTTCTCTATTTGGAGCGGTTAATTCAAGTGACGAGGTACAGTTCTTGATTTATGTTAAAGGTGTTAATCGAGAACCTCTTTCATTTACCTAATGTAGACGAAGCACTGTGTTCAATCCAAAAATTGAATATAAATACCAGAAAACAAAAGTGTGTGTGTGTGTGTGTGTGTGTGTGTGTGTGTGTGTGTGTGAGTGTGTGTGCGTGTGTGTGTGTGCGCGCGCGCGCGCGTTTGCGTGCGTGCTTTACTGTGTTGAATTAGGAGTGTCGAATTTTGTATTTAAATTGGAAGACTTAAGGATAGAAGGCGCAGATTTTCATGAAAATTCTCCTCCTAAACAAGGTTCTACGTGGATAAATATCCTTGAAACTTTGTAGATATAGCAATTTTGATGAAAATATCACAATTTAAGATTTTAGGTTTTGAATAAAATGTATAAGTTGAGCTACAAAATATCCAGTAAAGTTTCATGAGTTCTCATTGAATTTATGAGCGTAAAAGATAAACGAAAAGTATTTGAAGAAATATGCAGCTCATGGTTCAAGCGTGCCACTTATATCAAATATAACTTTTATTCGTTAACTGTTTTCAAAATGTTCACTGACGTTTGCTTAAATTTTCCCTGATTATAAACAATACTCAATGATTTGATCGCCTCCGTAGAGCAGTTGGTAGCGCGCTTGCCTCTGGCGCGGGGGACCCGGGTTCGATCCCCGGTACCAGCATGGGGATTTTTCCCCGCTGAGAGCTCTGGTATGGGGTGCACCCAGCCTCGTTAAGTCCCGGGGGCAGCAATTGAGGAGCTAGTTGTTGGAGAAGTAGCGGGCCCAGGTAGCGAAGGCCGCATAATTGGCCGGGAGGGCTCGGGGCGCTGACCACGTTCCACCCTCCAGTACTGCACCCGCCAATGACGCCTGTAATGGGCAGAGGTGGGGAACGCAGTGGCTGGGTGGCAAGCCAAGGCCCTTCATGGGCTGTAGTGCCAGGGGGTTAGTTAGTTACTCAATGATATGTTAATTGGAGGTTCAAGGAAACATTACTCATGTAATTTCTTGTGAACTTGTACCATGACTAATAACAATAATTTGAATGGGATTTTCAATAATGCATTTAATATAAGCTATAAAAAGAGACAGTAGTAAAATTTTATAAACTCGTGTAAATTCCAATATTATTATACGATAGTAAATTAAGGATTATGAGAAAAAATAACTGACTCCAAATAAAATGAAATTGCTAGAGGCAATTGCAAGATACCGAAGAACCAATCATGAAATAAAGGAAGAAATAAGAGATAAGGGATGAATTAGGAATATACAACCTGAATGATAAAGTAAAAGAGTATAACACTAAGTGGATAACCCATGCATAGAGAATGACAGGTCAAATATTACCATATTACTTTATGAATTAAAAATCTGATATGTTACACTCACATAACTTTCTCTACTCTTGCACAAACCATTCTTACAAACACTTATTCTTCTATCTACTTTATGTTAATCGAGATAAACTTTTGTACAAACTGGCTTAGTGCTAATTTTCTTGTCGGTGCAAGAGGAATACAGTATGATATAAGCAATAGTCAAATGTTTTAAGAGTGGTGACTATATAATAACTTTGAAATTCCGTTCTCTTTGCATGACCAAGAGATAAAAAATGAATCACAACCTTCCATTTGAGAACGGTGTATAACAAGTAACAAGCAATGTCTACGAAATGGTTCACATCACAGAAAGATCACTTGACATAAATTGTGTGTTAACGAGATTTACATTTTTTGTATAGTAAAGTTTGATCAATCTCTTACGGTTTACCAGCTATGTAAAAGCCATCAAGAGTAAACAGGACTACATGGGCTATAGCCAGAAAATTCAAATTATGCATTTCGTTTTCCTTAAACATATCTTATCATACGGTATTTTAATCAAAATCGTTAGAGCCATTTTTGAGAAAATCAAAATTTTCGAAAAGGTTTCCATGTAAAGGGTAGTTCAGGGTGGAGGAATTTTCTTTAAAATCTTCGTGTCCATCCTTGAAAGATGTTAAATTTATACACAAGCTTTGGTTTTTAACCGACTTTTCGTGTTTGAATTATGCTGTTCACACACACACACACACACACACACACACACACACACACACACACACACACACACACACACACACACACACACACACACACACACACACACACGGACCTTTTGCTAAAAATACTCTTTTTTAACTCATAATTCCAGTGAAATCTTGACATCGAATTTTTGCGGCGAATACTGTACTTCCCCTACTTACTTTACGTAAGTAGTAGAAAAAGACAAATCAACAGGAAAGAGAAGTATCAAAACTCGTATTAAAAATGGCACGAACCAAATATATAGTGCAACACCCGAAAATGTCCAAAGCATGAAGAAGGAAGAAGAAAAGGAAGACTAACAGTAAACAGAAGGGTAAATCAGCTTTGGTTCGAGTAATCCGAAAACTCGCGATGAAACAAGAAAGGGAGAGAAATTCACGCGATTTATTTTTCTTTTCTTAATCCTTTATCAGGTTTATTTTTATGAAGTCACTATATTTTCCAAATTGTGAGTCAGTAGTCAAAGGAAGCAAATGCTTTTAATGTTGAACAGGATGTTTGATGCCCTCTAGTGTACTTAAGGATGATACAGCATTAAGTGTAACGCATAAACTGTCAACCGTGAAAGCGACCTGTGAAGAAGTAATTACACATTTCCGACCCACAGTTCCCACTTAAATATGTTAAAAACTTAAAGTGGGCGGAGAATTTGTTGTGCTTGAAGCTTGGCGTGAAGCCATTGCTAGAGGTTGAGTTCCAGCCGCAGCTTGTCTTTAAGAACGGTAGGTGACGTTACATAATTGATTATTGTTACGCTTTGGACACAGAATAATTTCCCTGTTTAGCAACAATGGTGTACTGGGTTCTCTTTAGTACAATTTTTGCTACGTTAATGCGAGTTACTTTTTCTTTATTGCCACTCCTGCGAACATTGTAACCTGTGCTAAATGTTTATATTATGCAAATGTACCAAAACAAAGAGGTGCGATTTTTGACTTGCTGATTCAGCATTTGCATTTCTAAACGAGAAGGCCGTTGCCCGGTTTTATACTGCACCTGGGTAATTTCTTTAAGACCCACGCCACAACTATTAATATAAATTTGTTCGCTATAGTTTGCTTTGGCTCTGCTCTCCTATCTTTTCTTAAATGAATACCCATCACGCTGCAATGAATTTTGGAGGGTAGTTGTATTATCAATCATAGCTGTTTGTATAAGGTCATATCTTTCACTACACCGCAAATCCAACTTTCTCCATTCTCCGTTCATTTCAGCTTACTTCTGTTTCCAGAGCTCATTTATCTACATATACTTTCTAATATATGGCCTACACGTTTCTTTCTACCAGTGCATCCCTTAGCAAGAAGCACCATCTGCTCAACTAAAGTCCTATCTGATACACATTTTCCTCGTTCTCATCAACTTCTTCCACATTCTCCTACTCTTTCATACATCTTATTCTTCTGCAGTCGGAGAAGCAGCGAAACATTAAATTCACACAAACTTTCGAGTCCATCTAGAGCAGTGATGTCCAACGTTGTCTCTTTGAGACGCTTGCGTATTTAGCTGCTATTCCAATCTCCTCTTTCAGTCGGAGGGTGAATCAGTTAGTGCCTGTGGCGTGTAGACTCACAACCAGTCAGTATCTAGTGACAGATGCAAACAGGCGAAAATCATAACTTGAATTTTCTGGGAACGTCCTCAGAAGAGTTCTTCATTTTGGATGATTTTTGCATAAATGGTAAACAGTAAGAGACAGACAAAGACTTACTAAATAAAAAATGTGGATCTCGTTAAAACTCACAATTTATGTAAAATACTTCTTTTTTTTTAATGAACCATTTCCGAGATATTCTGTATTATTTGTTTGAATTTTCCAATACTTATACTTTTCTCAAAGAGGAATATGTTATTCGCCTTTTTTATCTGTTGGCCTTGCAAAGAGAGCGGAATGTCAAAGGCATCGCATAGCAATCAGCTCTTAGAACATTTCACTATCGCTTAAAGCCTACTGTATTCCCATATTCCCCTTGTATCTACAAGAACATTAGCAACAAAATAATTTTTGAAAATGTTTATGTCGATTAAAATGTAGTAGATAGACAGTTAAACATTTGCAAGGTTAGTGTGTATAAGAATGTGTATAGCATATATTTGGGAACAAAGTTTTTTTCCAAATTGAACTATACTAAAAGTCTGTATCCCAATATATTATGCGACGATCTTTTGGTGAATCTTCTAAGGCACTTAGACTTTGCTGCCAAATATTGGTAGACTTGATAAACGCAAACAGTACCAAAGAAGTCACGAATTAACAGGTGTTTATCGCACAAGATTTGAAAGTGCTTTCGTAAATCAAACGCCACCTACAGATAACCAAACCGCCACTGCAACACAAGACTCATCAGAATGTTAAAAGGGTGGCACAGTCCGCATAAAGTGAGAGGAGGTAGATCCATTCTCCCCTCTTTCGCACACG
This sequence comes from Tenodera sinensis, assembly GCA_030765045.1. Lineage (NCBI taxonomy): Eukaryota > Metazoa > Arthropoda > Insecta > Mantodea > Mantidae > Tenodera > Tenodera sinensis. The sequence continues at coordinate 164,132,349 of CM060962.1, forward strand.
TCGGACATCGCTGAGCTAGAAGGATATTGGCATGTTGGAATCTACTGGCTGACCGGAGGAACTCGGTAAACATGTGCGCGGAGCCAGATCAAATTTGTTCAGTGAGAAGCAACTGATCTTTATTTTTTGTATTGTTTTCTCTTGAACTTTTCGTTCTTTTTGTCATCGTTAACCTGTATCCTAAATACGCATGTACGGTCAATGATCCACGCAGGAAGTGTTTGTGTAATAACTTTAATAATTTGACACCAAAAAGGATACCTTATCCATGCGTCCGTCCGTTCATCCTGAAAACTTAAGTTTCCAAATCGTTTTCGTTTCCTTCATCGGAGCATTAAATTTCCATATTATACTATGCCAAACTTCACATAAAACACTTCGTTGATCTCCTACACAGCATCTTTTCTTAAAGGGTCAAAACCGTCTTGTGCCATTGCTATTTTCTGTTTTACTTTTGTTTGACTGACAACTCGTTACTGCTTGTGGTAAGTCTCATGGAAATTTCCATCAGCATTCCTATCTCATATTGAGTTCAGAAACATATCTTGTTACTAGTACTGACTTTTTCACTTTTAATTTCTCTAGCACCTAATTTTAATAGGCAGAGGAAAGTGTTGCTTTCCATCCACAAGTTGCATGTCGAAATTTCACTTGAAATGCCTGTTTTGAGACCTCCGAATACCTCTTTAAGCTTAGCATGTTCCAAGGATATGACACGAAGATTTTCAAGGAAATCTCCTGATTCAAGCTCTCTTTACACTCTCTTTTTCCCGCTAGTTTGATCATTCCAAAAATGGTTCTAAATTTTTTTTATTAAAATTCCATATGTTTAAGATATTTATATGACCAATGAAATGTACATCTTGAATTTTCTGTCCTCTTCACTATGAAGATTTTTTTATAACTTTGTAATTAGTAAACCATGAGAGAGAGAGAGAGAGAGAGAGAGAGAGAGAGAGAGCGCATAGACACTGTTAAGACAAAGTAGCCCAAATCTTTCGCAGCGTTCACCGTGTACGTTGGCATTGGTATGCATTTTCCAATACTTCATCATGCTTTAAGTGCTAAGACAGAATTCTTTTGTTTCTTACGATGCCCGCAAAGTATGGCATATAGCGACCATCTTTAAGGGTCTAACTATCGTTTACCTCTTGCACCTACAATGAAATGTGCAGTGAAACTATTTCTGTAAATATATATCTCGATTAACATGGAGTGGATAGAAAAATTAGCTTTTATACGTATATATAATATGTATAAATAAAAATGTGAATGCTTCACATTAGATATTTTGAAGTCCTCAACTTCTATAGACTATCGTCATTTAGCTCTATTAGAACTTTTTTTGGGATTTCTTCTTCCTTCTATTACTGCTCCTCTCCTGTTATAGAAACAATTCCTAATCATATTTTACAGTCTTATAAGCGCTTTGAACAAAATATAATTTCCAGTATCTGCAGCTTGGTCTCCTTGTCATATTTTCATACAGGGTAGTGGCAGATTAGATTAGTTTTGTGCGCAAACTGCAAAGCATACATAAAACTAAGCATACTTCAACGCTTAATGGAATTCGTTACTTGTCTTCCAGCATAGAATATGCGTGTAGAAAAGAATTCCTGATGTTAAACACTCACAATACCGTTACCAACCAAACCGTAACGGGTCTGAAAGTCTCATTCCTCAGGATGATTAGCACTAATAGCGAAATCACTTCCGTAGCTGAAGGGAAAGCGAAAAAAGAAAAAAATTTCTAAGATTCCCTTTTTCGGCTTCAGAGAGAATTCTCCCTGTGAGAGTTTGCGTGTCACATCATGCTAAACATCTGTCAAGCCACTCTCCTCGCTTAAATTGCTGTTACGCTTTTGGAATTTGTGCAACAACGAATATGCAAATAGTCTCGTTTTCAGTTAAAGCGCCATTTAACTTTCCAAGCTGTATATGTAGTTGAACTGATGGGAAAAGTTTCAAGCAAACATAAAAATCAAGGGATGTATGTCTTTTCAACTAAAATTGTGCTCTTTTCAATATTTTGATTTTTGGCATTTATAGCTTAATTGCCCACAGTTAAAATTGTAAAAATGGCACTAAGCCCTATACGATAAAACCACGAACTAGTTTTCCGTTCTATTGAAATTTAGTCGGTGTGAAATTTAAAATGCATAGCGACAGACAATTGTTTATGAGTATGAATTTAGCACTTTTTATATCTGTCAAATTTATTGTAATGTCTGTTTCTTTATATAGACCTTTAATTAATACAATGTTGCATATTTTATCTCCAATTATGTTATCAAATTTATTAATAGAATCTCTAAATAAAATGTGGTTACTAAATTCTGTATACGTTTGAATTAAATTATTTATAGTAAAAATAGTTTCTGTACGAAATGCTCCTTCTTCCTCTAGTAAACTACTTTATCCTGTATTTTGTAATATTTTAGTCAATAATTTTCGTGTAGATATTACTTCTGCTAAGAAGGCTAACGTGTTCACTCACTCTTTTTCTTTCTTATGTTAAACCTTATAATGTAAATCTGATGGAAATAAAATGTTTGACAACGAAAACAAGTAAATAATGTGTACCATTAGCTAAAAATAATATTGTTGTAACATATTATTACAATCTGCGTCTTTGTTGCTGAAATTGACCTTTGTATGCCGTCTGCGAACGAAAATACTTGTCCCAACTTTGGTAAATTCATGAAATGCATAGTTTCTTGGTTGGACATAAAATGTATAAATTAAATCGCAAGCCAAAGAAATAAATGAAGGAACACGGAGGAAGAAAAGAAGAGGAAGAGAGTACTGATATATATAGCATATGCGAACTTTTTTGGCAAGAGATTTGTTCCTTTGTGTATCGACTTCTTTTAACTCCAAATACAATTTTAAGTTATGGCATATATTCGAATTATCTTTAGGTATTTTGAAGCAATTATCAAGTGACAACAAAGAAGTTTACAAAGTCTTGTTAGTGTTTTTCTCAACATATAATTGGTATCAATGATCAAATTATAGTGCAACAATAATAAATTATCAGTTGTTCTTAAGAACTGGATATTGATGTCAACAAATGTTTGAAAATTTAAATATGTACACTTAAATTCTTAGTACCTGATATGTATTTTAAGCAGACAAATAATAATCAGTCGTTTAATGTTGCCTAAAACCACTACTTGCTTTTATATCTAAATAATAACATGATATACATTCTCATTCCTGTTTTATTTTTGTAGAGTTTTGAACTGGAGGGCAAAAGTTTTCCTTGATGTCAGAACAAGTCATAAACAATCAGCTGTGCGTCTACGTAGTATTCAAAGAGATGTCTAACACATTTTTTTCAGGAGTCAAAGAGGTTACGTGCAAAGTGTTAGGTAAATACAATCTAAGTGCGAACACTTGGAGATTCACATTTTCACTCTACCGTAAAGATCATTGAAGATGCAGGTAGTCAAACTGTAAACACTCACACTTAAAGGATTGCTGTTTACAACTCGAGATTAAAGAGTGTATTTTAGCTGATCAAAGTCTCGTTCCTAAATAAACGGAGTATTCAAGTCATCTGTAATGTTGTATGTAAAATGCAATGCAATGCACTTGAAACTAAAGTATGCAACGTCGTGCAACGTCCAACTTTGGCCTCTTATGCAGTCTAGCCTAGATGCAGCAAACATTTTGCACTACCTCACAATTCTGATAAACCTTTCCCTTGCAGCAAATAGTATATGTAAACCGTTTTAGCAAAATGGACAAAGGTTTCAACATTTAACACTTCAGGAAAGCCTATCGTATAACATCCAAAATTAACCCTATGTCTATATTTTCTTCCTATTTGAACACGTTTACGAAATACTACCGGTAACATTCAAGCAAATAGATGCCATATGCGAGGAGTATTTGGTCACTTAAGCGCACATAAAGCGTTCTAGAAACCTCCAGGAGGAAGGACACAGGACGGTGATACTCTGGGCGGGACCCCATACAGTGTGTGAGCCCTCTCACACCGAACGCCGGATCAATCTCAGACGCCACACGCTGCGCCCGCCGTCCACTTGCCTGGTCCTTTGATAACGAAATAAAATGAAATGTATGCAGGAAAATCCGCGGTATAAATCCTCCGCAGCTTTCGCCTACTAAGAAGGAAAAACGGCGAAAAAATGAGGCCAAAGACCCAAGGAAATCGAAATCTGGAGCTACCGAAAGGGAGCCTCAGACGTTACCGTGGAGCCACCGCGCTCGTTATACGTAGAACATAATTTTGTATTTCTCAGTACCCCATGCATCCATCTGCTTTTCGCAACACCATCACATTTGCTTGTATTGCTCCTTTCTTTCCCAATTATGAACGGGCATAATTCGCCTAGAAGAAGAAAAATAATCCATTTTCTAAATCCTGCTTGGAATTTCATAAGGAGAAAAAAGATCAACTAACTATTGTTTATGAGCATTCATATTAGTATATTATGATACAAATGGCAAAATAAAATCACTTATCCTGTTTGTACATCTGAATAATAATTCTTCAATTTTTAGTAAATATCTTCTTCCTTTACACAAATGGTGCACAGTTTTATCACTTTGTTTTGCTCAACCTAACACAAATCGCGCACTATTTGTAACTTTACTTCAGTAATAGCCGGCCTGGATAACGAAAGGAACAGCTTTAACTCGTACTGCACATGCCGACTACTGAATATACCTAATACACAGAATGCCCATGAATTACCTTACTAACTCTCCAGGATCCTACTCCGCGTAACAACTGGATGCAAAAGCTTCCTGACAAATATGTACATTCTAAGCAGGGGTGTAGTCGCAAAAGAAAGACGCTTCAGTCTCAAATGGCGTATTCGTGTGTTACTTATTATCATCATCGTTGTTTATTATTATTATTACTATTACTATTATTATTATTATTATTATTATTATTATTATTATTATTATTATTATTATTATTATTATTATTATTATTATTATTATTATTATTATTATTATTTGAAACATCAGTAGAATAATCATATAGAATTCCTAGCAAAGAAATACTGCGATAGTAAAATTGTAATCGGAATTTCGACATCGGCGATCAAAAAATATGATTATTTTGCACCTCTTAATTTTCAAGCCCGAGCCCGACAATTTTTTTTAATAATTTTTTTATTTTTTTATTTTTTTTTATTTATTTATTTATTTTTTATTTTTTTTATTAAAATTAGGCGTGAACCCGGTCCGCGGGCCGCAGCCAGTGCGGAGCTCTATTGCAGGCGCCAAATACCCTCCCGTCGAGTGCAGCAGTTATGCTGGTGGTGTAGAGACGGGCTGGCACGCAACGGTGTCTTGGTTGGAATTGTGTAGAGACAAATGTGATGCAATATCACATATTTCCATTAACTTTTCACTATTATAACTTGAGAACTATTATAGTTGTGCCGTAAGCGCCAAAAAGGTTGTTGCCTTCAATTCGTTTGTGGTATAGGATCCTGCAGAAATGTGCGCGAATTTATGGACACCTCTATATATTGTTCGTTACTAATTACGCTTATATTAAACTAAGTTTTCACCACCCGTTGAGGAATTTAAAATAGGTATTGCATTTTGAAATGCTTAGCTAGTATTAACTTACATACGAACATTTTATGACCAGCCACTCATACACAAGAACCTCGTTTATCCGGACTAGGTGTAACTGGAGGTATTCTGAAAATACTATTAAATACTACTAATCCATACAAACATTTATTTTCGCACTAACAATAATGATAAACAAATATATATTTTGATAGTTACACTAAATACTAAATTAACTTTAAGTTTCTGAAACAACGTTGTTGGTTTTGTTTCAGTATAGTGCTGGTTTAAGAAGGCAAAAGGCAAAGCAAATACAAATCAACTGGGATTAATGAGGGCCCGATAAACAAGGTTCTTGTGTGTGTGTGTGTGTGTGTGTGTGTGTGTGTGTGTGTGTGTGTGTGTGTATGTGTGTGAGAGAGAGAGAGAGAGTGAGTGAGTGTGTGTGTTCGCCTCAAAATCAAAGCTGCTATATTTGGAGTATTAATATTGATTAGGTTATCAGGAAGAGGAGGAAAATTCCGGCACTTGAATCGTACAGTCACCTATTGGAAGTGTTGTAAACCCCTAGCGCAACTGCCCTCCGCGGGCCAAGGTTCACCACCCGGCCGCTGCGTCCCCCACCTCTGCCCACTACAGGCACCATGAGTGGGGCACAGAACTGGAGGGTGGGATGTGGTCAGCGCCCCGAGCCGTTCCGGTCGGTTATGCAGCCTTTGCAACCTGGGGTCGCTACTTCTTTATCAAGTACCTCCTAAATTGGCCCCATATAACGAGCCTGAGTGCACCTCGTGCCAGACCTCCCAGTGAGGGAAAAATCCCCACGCCGGTACCGGGGATCAAACCTGGGCCTTCCGCGCCAGAGGAAGGTGCGCTACCACTGCGCTACCTAGGCGGTCATTGGAGGCGCTATAATCTAGCACTAATGCTCGGTTTACCGACTGTCGAAAGGTAGCTTGAGGGACGTTAAATTAATGCTTCGTCAGTTGTTACCGTGTCATTAACGGTAATCCCATCAAACACAACGCGTCAACTTTGACAATTCCTAGCGTACATTTGTGACGGTAGGCTGCGTTTCTTTTCAGTGGCTGTAGCCATACGGAAGGGCCTCAGTAACTGGGGTACCTCACCGCACGTAGGTCATAGTGGGTCCTTTTTGCTTCAAACAAGACTCCTGGGAGGAAGGGATTTAGGTGAGACTCGAATGGCGACTAGATACGGACAACGATGTGTGCTAGCAAGAAAGGAGTCCATAACGATTCCAACATGACAATCCTGGCTCTGTCTTAGCCACCCGCAACCTGGGGATCCCGGAAATAGACGAGGAACTCCCGGCAAGCAATGAAAGGAGCTCCAGTAGTCACGTTAAGCGCCAGGGAGAAATCTTTCCATTGCGCAAATTCTACCGTCCAGCCGCAACACACCACCACCGTCGCCTGCCCTGAAACAGAAGATGAAAAACAAACGTAAGGAAATAATAGGACAGGAAATCCATGGTAGAAGGAGATCCACTCCAACATTCCCCCATTGGCTCTGAATATGTGAAAAAAGCGGCCAGGGAAATAAGTGGTCAAAAGGAATGTTGCGAAATAAGCTGTCAGAGGATTGTTTGGTACTTGAGTATGACTGTTTGGTTTTAAGGAATCCAAGAATGTGAAAAAGTCGGTCAGGTCTTGTACACTACATGTCATGTAGCAGGCGTATGACACCACATTTTAGGGCTTGATTATAGAATTGTCTGTTTCTGTTCCACTGGAAGTGATTGAGCAGTTGTGATGGAAGTAGTCACTGACCACTGATAAGGAAAAGTCATGTGCGCTTCACAAGGTTACCCATGCCAAAAGTACAGAGAAACATCCTTGGTGTTATAAAATGGAACTGAGTGAAGGAAAGGTGTCAGAAGGTGAACAAGTAAGATGGACGATATCTTGAGAGTATCGGAGCATCAGTGTGGAGCACCCGATGAAGCACTTATCACGCGAAGAGGAGAGTTCGGGAACAAAGTTCTTAAACATAGTGACAAAGATTATTAAGTGATCTTAAAATAGAACAAATTTATCGGTAATAAACCACTTTGCCAGTCCAAAACTTGGGAAAATGTGATGGGATTTGGGGTTCAATCAAGGCACTCTCCGAAAATATTACAAGGTCAAAGCTATCTTTCAGTATTACTTCTAATTACTGATGTAATAGCAGTAAGCCTAAAGTAAATGAGACTGACTGCTTATTTTACATACTGGGATTTCTAAACCCTCCTCGGGTATCTGCTCTACCATGTTGGCCACTTTTTTCAAAGAGCCCATTTTTCACCGACCACTTTTTCGCGACACGCTGGCTCTAATCAGGAGGTTAGAGAGGCGGCTCGATGGGAATCAAACCCGGATCTCCCGAATGCGAGTCTCACACATCTCGCTGGCTCGTAAAAGTGATTTTCTCTAATGCCATTTACACGTTCTGGTCCCATTTATTTACTAACTGGAGGAACAACATTTCAAAATCGAAAACATCCAGTATTCACTTAGTGAAATGCAAACAATTGCTATTTATTTCACAAAGCTTAAAAATAACCTTAAACAAAGAGGTGACGAGCCTCAATGATTGGAGGAGAGGAAAATTGCTCCTCAAAAGTTTGCCTGAGCTTCGACAATCGAAACGTCGGGGAACCTTGATGAAGCGGGAATTCCGCTTTTAACGAACCGTCACCACCTTGACGATCCTGAAATGCATTGACGATGATTGGTGAAACCGAGTACACATAAGTGATAGAATACAACATGAGGTTCTGCTTTGAACACCCTGTTTTAGAGATACCACTATGGCTTACTACACGTACTTGTTGCTGCATTCCTTAAGTAACGCGCTTTAACAAGCAACTGTGTATGTTTCAGTAACTGGATTTGCAAACGAACCTTCGCTCCCTTTGCAAGGTTAGTGACCTTGCCTCATTATGTGCTTTATCGCATGAGGCTGGTGGTGGATAGCAGTCTCCCAGCCAGACACTCTTATGGAAGTACAATTTGTGATTACCGCTAGGGCGCGACCAGGAAAAGAGTGAACACTCTTCAATTATCACCTCGAAAAGCAAAGAATATATCATTTAAGGTACTATGTAATTTAATACGAACATCTTCGCTTGTTCATGTACCTATGTTTTTAGGTTCTGTTTCCAGTTCGTAGTGAAGATTTTAGTATGCATTGCAGTTGTTAACGGGAGCAGAATCTGAAGTTCTGTTCTGCAGAAAAATGAGCTAAGATAGGTGTCATTTATTTTCTTAAATGACGCAGTTTACCATATCTGTATTAAGGTACTGTTTGACGTTTTTGTTGCAACCAAAGAAAAGTTTTACTTTAATTATTTCCCATTAGCTAATTTACTTGGTGTCATGACTTCTTTACGGGTGTGAAGTTGTTTACAGTATCACATAAATCAGTGTCATAATTTCCTAATGAGCTCACAAATTCCTTTTTTAAAATTGTAATTAACTTTCCAGGGCAAACATAACACTTCAATGCTATTTTTGTTGAATTTAAATCGTTCACACATGTACCTTATTAGCATAATTTGAAAACTATAAATAAAGTGAAAGTGCCGCCATTGGAAGGTTAAAGCTATTGTTTATAAACTTAAAAGGGCAGATGGTAATGTACTACTGATTAAATTGTAGACTTTACCAGAACAGACAAGTATCAATATAACATTGATAAGTGAAATGAAATAATCATACAAAGTTCAACTGCACACATAAAGATTTAGAATAGTATTTCTAAAGAGTTTCATTATCCAAAGGTTGAGACAAGGAAATGGAAATTCACCCATTTCTTTTTAAGAAATGGAAATAAAAATGTGGAGGAATGGGCCTGTTAATGAAGGATAACAATGTGCAGGATGCACACAAATGATCTGAGCGGTTTCAAAAGTGTATTATAGCAATGTTATTTGACTGAACACTACAAACACTGTATACTCAGATATAGTAACTCATAAAGTTTTTTTAATAGTTTACAGGTGCTCGATATGTGCTCCACGAGTGACTTTGTAAATATCAACTCGATAATCAAGTTCGGCCCACACTCCATGTAGCATGCCCCTGTTAATTTCACCAACATGCGTTGATGATGCGGACCCGTAGATCTGCAGGTAGTGGGGGTGTGCATCCTTCACATAACCCCATATGAAAAAGTCGCAAGTGGTGAGGCCGGGAGAGCATGGAGGCCATGACATGAGTACGTTATCTTCATTCCCGGTACGACCTATCCATTGATCTCGAAGTCTGGTGTTCAGGAAGTCACGAACATCACGGTGGTAACGAGGTGGAGCACCATCTTGTTGGTAGATGACAGTGCCGATCTCCAACTGTGGCAGGAGCCAATTTTCCAACATATCCAAGTAGATGTGACCTGTAATGAATCTTTCACTGAAGAAGAAGGGTTCGTAAATTTTACATTGTGATATCGCACAGAAAACATTCAGTTTAGGTGAATCACGAACATACTGCATGACGGAATGGGGCTTTTCAGTTCCCCAAGTCCTGTTCACTTTATCACTGAGAAAGAATACTGCTTCGTCACTGAAAACAATCTTGTCACAAAACTCGTCTTCCATACGCTCCTGGAAACTGCTACAAAATTTAAAGCGTTTCAGCCTGTCCTCGGGTGATAATGCTTGTAACAGCTGCAAACGCCAAGGGTGCACTTTCAATCTTTTCCTTAACATTTCCCAAACGGTCGAACGCGGGATGTTCAATTCTCTACTGGCTCGACGAGTTGAGTTTTGTGGGCTACGTGCGAAGCTAGCTCGCAGACATCAAATACCATCACAATATATTTAATAATATGACTATAAAAAATCACGAAACCTCTCAAATCATTTGTGCGCACCCTGGATTTACTTTATTCCTTGCTGATGGCAAAATAATTGATGCGCAAGATAAAGATGGTTTGAAATGTATGATACGTAAATTGAAAGAATAATATCAGAAGTGGGGACTAGAAATTAATATATACTCTGAAAGAGCTCACCTATTTCTTCCCGTCCCTCTCTTCTGAGAGAGAGAGAGAGAGAGAGAGAGAGAGAGAGAGAGAGAGAGAGTAAACAATATCATTTATCCTGAGTCTGTCTATTCCCCTGAATGAAATCCATTCAGTCAATGATCGATATCGATTCAGATATTTGTGACAAGCACGTAAAAGGTTAAGTTTGCAGTTCGTATCGAAGTGCAGGATTGCATATGTTTCCTGAGGTGGCTCCATCAATTCCTAGTTTTGTTTAGAGCCTTCTTTGGGGAAGCATCAAAGTATCAACATAAATAACATGTTTGTTTGTAAAGTCAGCAGATATTGAGTGAAATAACTTAGCGATGACGTAAGAGGTTCGCATTCGGGAGGTCATGGGTTCCATTTCCTTCGAACCGATCTTCTGACCCTCGATTATTTGAGATTTTCCCAGGTCGGTAAGCAAGCATATTCTGGAGTGGTTCTTCTTCTACTGCCTATTCTCTGTCCATCATTACCTTTCATCTTTTTCAGAGTATTAGGCCGACGCGACGGCGATTGGTGCGTAGCGGCGGGACGTTCCCCTGACAGTTGGAAGCCCGACTGATACCCCTTCCTGGGGTGCTCGCTCCCCCCCCCCCCCCCAACGCTATCGACACCCCCGGGTTGAAGATAGCTTAGGCGGGCTCAGACCGGCGCCAGGATTTGTCATTCTGGAATCGTTCATCGTCGACCAGATCTGGTCACCCTTCCAGGATCATGTAAGCCCAAAGATACTATCATGGCCTACGCATGGTGCTAAGCTCCAGCCGCTGCGGAGGGGGCCATGCTATCCATGCTAATATCAGCAGGAAATAGTGCTTCAACTTCACAGATTTCAGATGTTACGTGCTTTAAAAGCCAAGGCTTTCTTTTCTGATATTTCAGTTAATGCATTGCAATTATGTTTCATCTTCGCATACTTCCCCTATAAGGAACCTGCAATACAGGAAATAATCACTTAAGCTCACTTAAATTGATTTCTGACAACACGAAATGCAGCAGCTATAAACACGGCGTATGCAACTTATTAAAACAGGTCACGACTGGTTTGTTATTTCGCCATTGTGTATAGTAATAATGACCTTGTACGGTACAGGGTCTGGGTCAAGGCCCCTTTTAACTAACGCATACTAACGACAATTTAATAAAGACTTCCGTGGTACTTTCACTGGCGTGACACTCGATGTGTATGGCAACTGTTTTTGCGATCTGATCCTACAACTTCGTCGCTACATAAAGTGCTTTATAAATGGTATTACTTTCCCTTTCCTTAGCAAGACAAATAAATGCTTATTCCGGAGTCATTACTGCTTCCTGAGGCTTCGAAATGACCCGAAAACTGCGGTTCATGTAGGTACTTTCCTTCCATCAATGTCCATTAGTGCAAGTGTAAGTCACGCGCAAAAATGTAGAGAAAAAATCAGAACATGATGACGCAAAGTCGTGGTTTGGAATATGCCTCGGTAGAAAGTATATACGGCAGCGATGCTCAACTGCAGGCAGGTAAGGGGGGTTGAAATCACCTCCTTCCACCCGCTGCTATAGAATGACGCATTTGTTTGTGGTTACTGTGTTCCAGTGGCGGCACATTCTTATGTACAGGAAATCAAAGGCGCACACATTCATATTCTACTCCTGATTAACCCACGATGTTTCTCAGGATTACTTTTTTGGCACGATTTACGTTTCAGAAGTTCTTCAATATTTGGTACAAAAACTGAAGTACACAGTCTCAAAAGATCAAGGTGATTGTTACTTATTTTGCTGCGATATTCACTTTTAATGTAGTTCATTTTTAAAAATGTTTGTTCGCAGATATAAATGGAGTCAGCTAATGGGGACATAACATTTAAAAAAGTGTAAGGTGATTTAAAACGTCAAAAGTGCATAAGGTATTTGAAAAATCACACCTATAACTAAGAATATCTGGAAAATGATTAATTTGACACGAATTATATGTTTTACTCAAATATAGTTACATTTGTGTGTAGTAAGGTTTTATCTATCTCTCACAGATTAGGAGTAATGACATATATTATGCTGGCCTCAAAATTACATACTCTTTCCATGCAATCGCGAGAAATAACTGAATATCTATCAGACTTATAAACGAATGAGAGCAATTCCAACTATTTGGGCCCGCCCCATAGCTAAGTTGTTAGAGCATCTGCCTATTGTACAAGGAGTCCCGGGTTCGATTTCCGGCTGAGGGTGGGAATTTTTCTCCTGCCAAGATTATTCCCTATCATTTGAAATAAATTGTGGGTTAAAGAGATCTGCATTTTTGTGTAGTACGCTCTGGTATATCGCTTAACGTATGCTACCAATTATACAAGATAAAAAATTTTCCTCCGAATGAAGAAGCTTCCCAGAAATTTCAAGATACAATTTATTTGTGGTACAAATGTCTTTAATATGTGGCATTTTAAACAAAAGTATTAGACATTTTTCAGGAAATAAAAAAAGATAAAAAAATGCTCCATATAAAGAACAGTAGGGGTGGGAGATTTTTACGAAAATCTTCGTCTTGTATCTTTGGAAGATATCTTGTTTAAATACCAAGTTTTGTGTTTATCGACTTTCGTTTTTGAGCTATGCTGCCCACAGCCAGACATACATACACACCCCCCCCCCACACACACACACATACAGACACACACACACCCACCCACACACACACACACACACACACACATACACATACAGACACACACACAGACACACACAGACACAGACATACACAGACACACACATACACAGACACACACACACACAGACACACACACAGACACACACAGACACAGACACACACAGACACACACAGACACACATACACACAGACACAGACACACACAGGCACACACAGACACACACACAGACACAGACACACACACAGACACACACATACACATACAGACACACACAGACACACACAGACACAGACATACACAGACACACACATACAGACACACACACAGACACAGACATACACAGACACACACATACACATACAGACACACACACAGACACACATACACACAGACACAGACACACACAGACACACACACAGACACACACATACACATACAGACACACACAGACACACACAGATACAGACATACACAGACACACACACATACAGACACACACACAGACACACACAGACACAGACAGACACAGACAGACACAGACACACACAGACACACACAGACACACACAGACACACCACATACACACAGACACAGACACACACAGACACACACAGACACACACAGACACAGATACACACAGAGACACAAACACACACAGACACACACAGACACACATACACACAGACACAGACACACACAGACACACACACAGACACAGACACACACAGACACACACAGACACAGACACACACAGACACACACAGACACACACAGACACACACAGACACACACAGACACACAGACACACACAGACACAGACACACACAGACACAGACACACACAGACACACACAGACACACACAGACACACACATACACACAGACACACACAGACACACACAGACACACACAGACAGTCCTTTATCTAAAATGCTTTCTGCCGATTCAGAAAGTCTCAAAACGTGTATTTCTAGTGAAATCCCGATATAAACTTTTTGAGTGGAATGCAACACTTTCCCTCTTTACTATATGTAGTACGGAAAGAGATAACGCGTTCTCGGAAGAATAGTTTATTTACCCAATAATAAACGATAAACGTTAGAGAAGTTACGTGAATGTTACACGTGAAATCCTTTCAGTAATGTGTCAGATTCTTTTTTCTGGCATCGGTGTTACGTTACAGTGGTTAAAATTTGCACAGACTTTAAAAACATCCTGTCTACTACTGAATGTTTTATTGCGTATATTTGCGACGACTAATAACACCATCACAATACAGGCTATTCTCTTCTCTTTTGCTCCGTCGAATAGTAAGTAGTGTACTAAACCGTCTTCCACTTCCTCGTTTTACAGCCGTCAGTGAACTTTATTAGAAAGAAGTCTACAGCTCTCTCTCTCTCTCTCTCTCTCTCTCTCTCTCTCTCTCTGTGCATTTTTCCTCCTACATTTATGACGCTCGTATAAGGAATTGCATATCACAAAGAGCACTAATGCAAGTCGGCACTTGTTTTTCTGTCTTTGCATACCGTTATAAAGAATAACAACTATATTCACAGAACAGTTTTATGTTCATCGCAATTAGGTGCAAGAACTCTTGAACGAATACTTCCTGTTCAAAACGTCTGTTTCAAGATAGCTACTTGTTCTTCTTCCTTTTATTAATTTGACGGCATGGGCATAAGGCCCTTTCCGCCTCACAGTTGTTGATCGAGCGAGGTGGCGCCACGGTAACGTGTGCAACTCGCATTTGGGAGGTACAGGATTTGATCCCCGGCGATCGCCTTCTCTGATCCATGGGTTGTCCTGATTTTCCCGGGACGGTAGATGAATGCTGGGGTGGTTCCTTGTTTATCTCGACTTTCCTGTCCCTGTCATTTCCTTCATTATCCCCTCTTTCAGGATTGTAGGTCTAGGTGACGGTGTTCGGTAGGTTGCGCCTGGGCGGTGGATGTGCGCTTTGTAGAGATCTCTTCTGTTCCGAGGTGGACCCCAGCAGAGGGATAAGGGCTTGTAGGTGGGCCCAGCGACGTAGAAACATACGGGGCCCTGTACATGTCCATTATTCATCCGGATCAGTTTATCCTTCGGGTCTTGCTCCTCATTTCTCCCTCAAAGGGGTCATGCTAGAAACAAAAAGGACCATTACCACCAACTTACAGTGCTCAGCTCCCGGTTTTCGGGAGCCCCTTCGTTCGTCCACATTCTTTTAAGTCCCCAGCGGTGACGGAGGAGGTAGCTACACTTATTGTAGGACGATTATCGCCTCCTCTAGAACCTTATTTGTTGTTGTTGTATAGTCCTGTTTAATTGCTATGGCCATATCAGGGGTTTTGACTGATATATTTAATAGTAATTCTGCTTTTTGAACTTTTGGTTTAAGTTACCGTAAGTTATCTTCGTTTTTAACTTATTTTCACACGCAAATCCACACTTCAGAAACACAGAGGGAATGATCATAATTAAAGTAAAATTCGCATTCCCGACCGTGAATCTAACCCGGGTGAGAAGTCAACTCGCTGAGCCTTCGACCATTGGAACAGTTTCCTTAGAACTTAATTAGCTTGTATTCAAGTCGCAATTGTTTGATATTCAAGGCGATCTCAAACGTTATTCCTCCAATCGTGCTTGCTTCATCCCTGTATGTTGCATATACAATTGTATATTGACCAAAGAATATTTAAAGACAAATCTTAATTTATCTAATAGTTCGAAACTTTTATCAGTGTTAATCTGAAACACGTAACCTTGAATGGTTATTATTATCATTATTGTTATTATTATTTTTTTTCCAAGAACAAACGTAACACATTGTACAAATAATAATCAGTTTCTTACTTGTATAAAATCAAATCACCTTTGTAACAGCTGTTAGATCACTGCTTACCAAATGAATAAACAATTGAATGTATTACCGAATACTAACAATGTTACAACTGTGGGAATGAGAATGTAGTTATTTCAAAATTAAGATAAGCTAACGGAGAAATACTGAATTGCATAGTCATGCTATCACGCTTCATTAAGAAGCTGACGTTTTGTAAGGTAAAATTGCATCCTTGCAAGTATAAGATAAACTACTTTTATTAATTGATATCCGAGGTATTGCTAAGCGTTATTGGTCAATTGGATTGGGAGGGAGGGGCTACTTCTGCCTTAGTCACCCCATGTGAAACTCTTCCCTAACTCCTTCTGTTTTCTACTACATAGCTCTCCACAGCTATTTTTCTTGATGTTATCCAGTGTCTCAATTCTTTTACTCGGGCTTCTCATTCCTTTTATTTTTCCATCAATGGCATCTAGCGGAAGTCATCCTCTTCTCCAAATGTGCCCCAACCAGTTGGTTTTTCTCTTCTGTACAGCATGCAAGGTTTATCTTTTTTCGTACACTCTTTTTAAAACATCATTATCGTTTCCGTCCTCTGAATGTTCTCGATTTTCCTTCAGCACCAAATCTCAAAGTTCTCTGGATATTTTCTTTCACAGTGCTCATGTTTCAGCTTCATATAAATACTCCAGACGTAGCATTTTGGAAGCTTTTCCTTTGCTGCAAATCGAGTTCTCCTGTCTCTAGAGTCCTCTTCTTGTTGAAAGCAGTTTTAGCCATTGCAGTCATTTCCCTGATTTCTTTGAGGTAGTGGGCCTCTCTAGTGATCAGAATTCCTAAATAACCACGTTGAGATACATTATCCAATACTCTGTCACATACCACGCACCTTACAGCACCCTCATTCTTCGAAATCTTCATCACTTTTGACTTTTAGGTATTTACTTCGTTCCATGTCTTCTTTAAGTCTGCACCAGCCAATCCTGCATACTTCGTGATTGGAATAGTCATACATAAACATTCAACGTGATTTAAATGAGTTAGAGAAAACCCGGTAGCATTCGCTTATTCGAGAAACTCTTATTAGAGGTATGTACCAAATGAAAGTTAATAGTATCTTGAGGCAGTGCTCAGAGGAAGTTGTAAAAATTACGCAAAAAATGCACCGTAACATCTGGCTAGTGTGAGCCCTTTACCTTAATATAATTGCTTTCTAATGACTGTATATGAAAGAAAATTTCATCAAACTTTAGAAATCTGAATAAGACTTTCACCTGGATGAAGACTGCAGTATGTATGGAAAGTTTTCTCTGGTCCTCACTGTAACCTTCTTTTTTCGGTCTTCTGTTACTAAATGTGCTGTGTCAGTAGTAACGCATGTGTAACAGAGTTAGTAAGGAATTGTATCGTCATGGAAGAAGAGGTGTTGGGTACTCTGAGGCTTTTAAACATCTAAAACCGTATTTCATCAGCTGTCCTTACATAAGTATATTTGAAGTAAAATACAAATATAAACATTTGAATAATAAAATTAATCATAAACAGTTTCAAATTAAATTAAACTTTACAGAAGTCAAAGAGTAAGTTGTATTTTGAATTATAATTTGCAGAAGCAAGGCAGTGGCAGATTTTCCTCTATGGTGGTTAAATTCTGACGTACAGTCCGATCATTAAATCTGACTATTTAATGAATTCACAGTTTTCACTTATAGATTGGATGAAAAGTCACAATATTGCCTACAAATTAGCAATTTTTAAGTTTCTTAAATATAAAACGCTTCAATGCCTACTTCCACAATATCTGACACGTAGTTCGAAGATTGTGTATCCGCAGGTACACTGACTGTTTCGAAAATCACACTCTTTTAAATGGCAACCAGCAGTACACATCTTTGAGCTGTTTTGTGAATTTCGCAGTAAATACATTGCTTTCCTCACTATTCTATTGTTTAATTTCTGCTTTACATTCTCTCTTTATTAATATTTTTCACAGAAAGCAAATTGATTTAAACAAAGTAGTAGGCGAGAGAC
The DNA here is from genome assembly GCA_030765045.1 of Tenodera sinensis. Taxonomy (NCBI): domain Eukaryota; kingdom Metazoa; phylum Arthropoda; class Insecta; order Mantodea; family Mantidae; genus Tenodera; species Tenodera sinensis. The sequence goes on from CM060962.1 coordinate 164,150,453, forward strand.
GTATTCTTGATTCTTAACGGAATTACTCCACAAAAAGCATTAGATATAATTTAGCGACATACATAGCACTGTTTAGTAGTACTTGGTCTTCACTTACAAATTTAAGCAACCATAGAAGTGTAAAACATGAAAAAGTTGGGAGAACTGGCGTGCGATGACAGGTCTGAGAATTTGTTGACGCTGCAGGCCACAAGTGGACAAGTGGACAAGTGGTAAGGCAAGGTATATTTCCGTTCTCTAAAGAGAGAAAGGTCGATTAGGGAGGAAGTCTTCAGAGCAACGAACTTTTCAAATGCTTCAGTTTGATTACCGTGACACAAGCGTTCTTCCCGATTAGTCAAATATTCTAACAGGATTCGCCTACAGTTGAACAAACATTAGAAACCAAAGATGTAGCTGAGGGATGTTATGTTCCCGTTTATAATAGAAGAGCTCGTATTTTGTTCAGTTTAACAATTCTTCATCCTAATTCTGAACATTTTCTGTTAGTAACAGTTACTGTTGATGGTGATGACTTAAGGAACTTGGACGTTGTTATTCAAAAATCCCGTAGTGCAACGTTCCGCAAAACCTTTTTATTCACGGTACAACCCAGATTCAACAGGGCACACCAAATTGTCCCCTGAAAATCATATGAATCTTAATATAACTACCAAATACTACATCGCTAAGTAATCCACTATTTATTATTATTATTATTATTATTATTATTATTATTATTATTATTATTATTATTATTATTATTATTATTATTATTATTATTATTATTATTATTATTATTATTATTATTATTATTATTATTATTATTATTATTATTACTATTATTACTATTATTATTATTTCTATTATTATTACTATTATTATTACTATTATTATTATTATTACTATTATTACTATTATTATTATTATTATTATTATTATTATTATTATTATTATTATTATTATTATTATTATTATTATTATTATTATTATTATTATTACACTCACGCAATTATTAACAATCTATTAACTTTAATTTACTGAAGAAAATAAAGATTTCTAATAAGAATTTAAAGCAAATAACTCTACTCATCCCTTCAGAGTGCATTTTGTGCCCGCTTAGCTGCACACAGACGGCTGATTCGTGGTGGAATTGTTGACAAAGCAAGCCTAATTTTTCCTCGATGGATTTGAGTGTCTCTCTCTCTCTTTCTCTCTCTGTCTCTCTCTCTCTCTCTCTCTCTCTCTCTCTCTCTCTCTCTCTCTCTTTCTGAAGTTTTAGTTTCAGTCGACGTCGAGAAGCCCAGTTCAAATATATAGTTGAAAATGGTAACACGTTAACTGCCACCTCAGAGATCGCCGGATTTGCACTGCTTATTAATAGACAACGTGTTTCCAAAGGCACTTTGGCACTTTATTAATTAAATAAACGACATTAATTTCAATGAAAACATTACGGTTATCGGCATGTATTAAAGCATAAATAAGCACCTTCAAACTTAAAATCGACAATTAATTCATTGCAATAATTGTAAAAGTTCGCGTCACGCATTTAACCTTGTGACGGCACACTACTGTGCCGCGGCACACCGATTGCGGAACACTGCTGTAGTGCGTACCTCACGGAGACTCAAAGCCTGCAGATGGATAAAGATAATGAAGATTTTACCATTTCGAAAAGCCATTTTAATTTGGCTCTAATGCGTTTTGCATTATTTTAAACAATACACGCATTAATTAACATTTCGTGCATAGTTGCATAAATAGTTTCCTCAGTGGTCGTGTTAGATCATTTACAGCATCCACTGTTTACTAGAATGGAAGTTTAAACGATTTCACTTTGTGCCTTCCCATTTCATATCACATCCTTCGTTTTTCCTATAGTTTTACTTTTGGGGTATAATATGGTTTGAAATGATGCCCCCAGTAAAAGGAAGTCATAAGTGAATATCGTGGGCTGCCAATTTGTAGTGAGAGTAAATCTGTTTTATTTTATTTGATGTAGGCAATAGTGTTAAATTAAAGGTATATTTTCAATATATTGACTTTATTCAGTTTTCGTTCACTTCGCATTTCTTTGCGTTTAGCGTTGTAACGAAATACACTGATACCGAAATTATTCACAGGTAAAATTAATACTTTTATAAAGAAATGATAGGGAGATAATTGCAATAAATAATTTACGCATGTTAAACTCAATGTATAGTGCAATAAACTTGAGTTAAAATGTTTGTCCGGAGAAAGGTCATTAGTGAATTCTGTGTTAAGAAAAAGCAATTAGCTACACCAATGTAGCTAAGGCAATCAGGGTTCCGGTGAAATAATGTGAACAAGAAATCCATTAGCTTAAAAGTTCTAGTAATCAGAAATCAGGACTTTCCTAAGGCACGTAGTACAATTCGAAAATTAAAAGGTCAAAGAGCGTTCTTAATGATTAGCAAGTCAAGTAAAAGTTGCATTCCTTAGGCGAATGAAAAGCTTCGAATTTAGCAACTAAGCAGAAACGTTGCACTGTCTACTGCAATCGATTCATTTTGGGAACACTTCAAGCAAAACTAAACACTTCTGAATAGGTATTCCTTATGATATTCATGTGTGATCTGGACTAGAACAGGACAGAACAGTTAACAGAAGTAAGACTGACGCAGTTTGATGGTTAGCACACACGCGAGGGGAAATGTAGTGAAGCTCACATGGGCCGTGCACTTGCCGACCAAGTTTTGTGCTAAACGTAGTGTACTTCTTAGTTCCGATTTAGAAGGCACTAAAAGGGTGTTGGAAATATGTAGGTGATTCGTCTATTGGAGCATTACTAAATAAACAGTTTTAAAGGTAATCTGAAATGCAAATAGAGAGATTTAAGGGCAAATGATGAATTAGGCACCTTAGTTAACGTAATGGGGCGAGCAGTGCCTTTCTCTTGTTTTGGCGTGTAACTTTCCGCTTCCAGATTTGTCGCTGTTCACGGCTGGACGAAATGAGCGGTCTGCAAACCCGGACAGATGACACAGCAGATGATGATGGTAATGGCGGTGAAAGGATTGTATCTGCAGAAAAGAAGTCGTGACCATCTGTAAGCATGCGTTTCCAAGCGAAAGCATGAATAAACTCTTGTGCTCTCCTGTAGATTTCAATTGGACGTGTACCAGCTTCAGTCAAGATCACATTCGACGTGGTTCTTCGCTTGTTAGTGGTTTTAGAGGTTTACCTTTGCGTATGAATAGTGGCATGGAAGTATTTCAACAAAATAATTTTTTCTATAGTTGGCAAAAGGCAATGAATCTAACCACAATAATTGCCCTTCGTGACACTTGGGAAGGAAGTCGAGAGAAGCGAAAAGAACAGCAAAATAATGGTATTCACATGTGATTTTTGTGACATGTACGAAAACGTGTACTGCCTGAAGACACAGAAGCTATTTCCCCCATGTCCTTGCTATTTCCAGACACTTTGGCATGTCAGGTATGTTCTTGTTTATATTCTGCATGCGGTAGCTAGTGACTGTTTTTATTTGTTGCTGTAGCTCATTCCGGTTGAGTATTGTGCGAATGAAAATAACCGCTATGTTGCATTGAGAAGGCGAAGCACGGTTCACAGGATGGCGGAATTTGTGGCAAAATTAGGAAGTTGTAGTGACTTTAACAGTAACTCAATCACTGAGACGTACTTCTATGTAACACGCTTTTTCACCTAACTAGCGGCTAGCAGGGCAAGAGAGTGTTGAGGGAAGTGTGGATTTTGGAACCAATTGACTTTCCACCGATATAGGAGAAACAATAAATATATTTTGATATAGGTTTGTTTTTCTTTTCTTTTTGCATAATGGCGATTTAAGTGTTAATATTCAATAGAGACTACTCCGTAAATACGCCGTATATTTTATATTGGCCAATAACGTGTAGCAATGCCTCATATATAGACTAAATGGCCGTTTACCTTATATGTTTGCAAAATCGTTATTTTCTCGGATAAAACGTCAGCTCGTTGTTGAACTGTAATACTACCAGGATGCAGTGATTAAATAGGCTGGGGTCCAACTGCAGTTTTAATTAAAGCACATTCAAGTAGTGTCAATTTCCAAATAAATTGTTATTCATATGTGTTTTTTGTGTTCCGATTTTAGCTTATTTTGAGGTTAACTAACTCCTGGTCGCGAAGGCCGCATAACTGGCCGGGAGAGTTCAGGGCACTGACCATGTCCCACCCTCCGTAGTGACCCCCACTTATGACGCCTGTAGTGGACAGAGGTGGGGGACGCAGCGACCGGGCGGTAAGCTTTGGCCCGCTAAGGGCTGTTGCACTAGGGATGGTTGTTGTAAATTTGCAACCGCTCGTGGGATTACATATAACAAGACATCGGCTCGTTAGCAACAGTATGAATTGCAGTATTTGATACACTACGTCAATCCACGATAAAGTGCTGCAAATTTCCAAATGAAGCATCTTGAAAAGAAAAGTTTTTGTTCCGAGTTGGCTTACACTAATTTTGAAATTAACCATTCTTTTTATTCCCAATGCTGGTAACTTTGTATGTGTTCTGTAATACACTGGGTCGTTCATTCACTTAGTACCGTGATCTGGCCGCTGGTATGATGGCGATTTGACTTAAACAGCTCAAGGAAACAATTGTTCTTTACATAAACCCTCATGCTGGTACCCGAGTCCTAAGCGCCAGGGGTAAGCTCACTATCACAGGTAACCTAACATTTTAAACTTATAGGTCTTTTGGTTAGATTGCTCTCGGATATTTATTCAGGAAAAGGCCTGGTATTTAGCATAGTGGAAGTAATCGATGCTGAATAGTAAAGAGCATGCTAAAGAATGAACAGCTATTAATAGAAAGAACTCAGGTCCTTTTTTTAGCAATTTCTTCACTTAGCACTTTTAATAACGCTCAGATATATTTTAATTTTTACTTTCTCTACTGCATATAGTAAACAGGGGAAGTATTGTATTCCACTCAAAATTTCGATGGCGAGATTTCACCGGCAATGTGTTTTGAGGCCTCCTGAATCTACAAAAAGCAGTTTTAGAAAAGGGTCCGCGCGCGCCTGTCTGTGTGTGTATGTGTGTGTGTGTGTGTGTGTCTATCTGTGAACAGCATAACTCAAAACCCAAAAGTCGGTTAAAAACCAAAGTTGGTATTTAAGTTTAATATCTTTCAAGGATACGCCACAAAGATCTTGAAGAAAATTCCTCCACCCTGAACTAACCTTTACATGGAACATTTTTCATAAACTTTGATTTTCTCAAAAATAGCTGTAACGATTTTTTATTAAAATGCCATATGATTAAGTTATTTTTATGGTAAATGAAATGTGTAGTTTGAATTTTCTGACTATAGCCCATGTAGTCCTATTTATTCAGAATGACTTTTGCATGATTGGTAAAGCGTAAGAGATAGACCAAATCTTACTGTACAAAAAGTGTAGATCTTGTTAAAACACGCAATTTATGTACAAATGAATTGTTTTGTGGAGTGAACCATTTCGGAGATATTCCTTGTTATTTGTGTGAGATTTGCAATACTTACACTTTTCTCAAATGGAATGTCGTTATTCACTTTTTTGTATCTTGGCCAAGCAAAGGGAACGGAATTTCAAATCCTTCATATAGTGACCAGCTTGAAAAGACTTCACTATCGCTCAAAGTCATTCCCATATTCCCCTTGCACCTAGAGGGAAATAAGCCATGAGATAATTTCCGCAAGTGTTTATCCCAACTAACATGATGAAGATAAAGGAATAAGCCGGCTGTGGCATTGAATTTTTCAGTTCCAATTCGACCTCTCAAGCATTGCCCACACACGGCTCGTGTGTTTAAAAATACCAACAGTGAGTTTTTTGGCATAAATAAATAAAAATATGGCTATATTAAAATTGTTAATACAAGAGTAGAGAAAGTCATGTGAGTGCAACACATCAGATTTTTTCCCCTACACCACTAATGGGAAGATAAATATACGAATTATGTGCCAAGGCAGGCCTTAAAACTGGACACATAAGAATCCATGGCGTATTCAGCGTAGAAGACATGCTAATCAGGGACGTATTCTTATGGTAGATCCGGGAATCGAAGCTGAGATCCAAGAAAACATCCGGAGTCACTGACCGCTACTAAGATACAGGAATATCCTGCAGGTATTTGTTTTTAAACAAATAATTTAATTTTAATTACAGTTAAAGTGTTTAGTGTATTTGGCAACAAATTACCATTTATAACAGTTATATTAATAAATACAGCTGATGATTTTAAACTTTCTCCGATAAAACCACAGCACTTATAATGTCACTAATGGCTAGGAACCGGACGCTGATATAGTGTAAATTAAAGCTCAACTGAATTCTATTGCTTCTTTTTTACTCCACAACTGGAAACTAGTTCTGTAATGTAAACACTTAGAACTTGAACTGGTTACGCCCTCTTCCGGCCAGATACTTACCAGGATAAGATAGGATTGTTTCAGGATTAATTACGGACGCTGCTTGGAAAGGAGTTTAAAATTTCAGGACCTTGAACCCAACGTCAGATGGATAAAAAGCTGAGTTTTTATTTATGGATGCTCTTTAACTGCTGTAGTTCACGGCGTCCCATACTATACTGGGGTGGAAGACACCTAATTTTGCTCAGAGGCCTCTTTACCAGGCATGAGGTTCTTTCACGTGAGGTAAAACCGCGACACGGGACCACCGGCTTTACTTTTCTTCCAAAGGAAGGCATACTAAGGATTTTTACGCCCGAAAAAAACCCATCGCACTCCACCGAGTTTGAACCCACGACATTGGGAACCAGAGGCTAGCATATTACCCCTGCACCACGAAGGACGACAGCGTCAGATGATAATTTTGTAGACCTCAGAAGGTGAAACCTTCTTCTTCTTCTTCTTCTTCTTCTTCTTCTTCTTCTTCTTCTTCTTCTTCTTCTTCTTCTTCTTCTTCTTCTTCTTCTTCTTCTTCTTCTTCTTCTTCTTCTTCTTCATTTTCTTCCCTTTTCCCACACATTGGCCATTTATGTTTAATATTCTCTAGGTACTGTATTCAAATTAAGAGATAAAAGTCAAAATTAAGGAGAAATAGTGTTATTATTTCTATATACCGGGTGATTCAACAATTGTTTCTGATGGAGATAATTTCTTATTAACAACATTCTACAGCCAATGCCGTAAAATACTGTTTCTCTAGGTTATCTCCACTTAATTATTAGATTCCTCTTCGAAGTGTCATACTTACTAGAGCAGTGGTAATTACCCTGAGTTTTATCTCTCAAGATGCCCAATTCAAATCCAAACTCATTAACTGTTGTTTATTTCGATGTAAGACAATTGATTGCGAAAAAGTCGAATGTATTGCATTTATATGATCTTTTCTACTCAGTATGATGGCTTTGAAATTCCATGTTCCTTACATGACCACTAGAAAAAAGTATAGATACTTACCACTTGAAACAACTAGATGTGTTGCAGTCACGTGACATTCTCTACTCACTCTTATACAAATTATTTCTGCCAAAGCTTATTCTTCTGTCTATTTCTTGTTATTCTAGATAACCTTTCATTACAGATTAACACATTTCATTCTATGCATAAGAAGAATATAACACAGACTTTAAACAGTGGATCACTATGTGATGGTTTTGAAATTCCAAGTTCCTTACATGACCACGAGAAAGAGCAGGAACTTGAAAATGTATATGCATTTGAAAGTGAAATCAATATCAAATAGTTGTCGACGGGTCCTTAAACCCAACACACTCACTCACTCACTCAATATCAAATATGCTTTTGGAAGCGGTTAACACAGGGCTGGGGAACTGGTGCTCACTGAGCGCAGCCTGCTCAGGGCCTTGCACGGATAACTATATAGTAGGTTAAAAATGAAGATCGCTGAAGGTAACGTGCGAATTGCCCAGATCTGGGTTAACACCAAAAAAATTATCTGCCGTAAGTTGTGTGGTTTAACGATACCTGCATTTTTTGTGTAATGATATTTTGCCTGCCTCTTACGGTTGACCAATAATACAAGTTATTCTAAATGAAGTAGACTTCAAAGGTTATAGGCAGAAAGTTCGAGTTAAATATATTACCTGTCATACAAATATCTGAAATGCACAGTAAAAAGTCAAAAATTTTAGAGCTATTTTTCAGAACATCAAAAATAACGATTTTTGTCCATGTAAAGTGCTGTTTGTGATGGGAAGTTTCTTTAAAATCTTCATATCGTGTCTTTAGAAGACACTGAACTTAAAAAGCAAGTTCGGTACTTAACCGACTTTTCACTTTTGAGTTATGCACAGACAGATATAGACAAAGACACACTAACCTTCCAGTAAAGCTACCGGTGAAATTTTGATATCCAATTTTTGGGTAAAATGCTATGCTTCCTCTAATTACTATAGGTGAGTAGTAGAGAAAGTAGAAAGAACAACCAAGCAACCTTCTTGACAAACTTAAAGAAAACCTGAATCGTGCATCTTTTCGGTTAATCTGCAAGCACGAATAAACTGGAACATTTTGTTCAGGGTCTTACATATTAAAACACGCTCTATCCGAAATTAATAGGTAAGTATAAATGACTTTAATTAATGTCCGCAAATATTACTTTATGCCAAACAGTTCACAAATACGAAGGCAATTAAATACAATTAATTAAATACAACATATTTATTACATATCTGGAATGTTCCAGATACGCTGACATTCGGGCAGGGAAATACAAGAATTGGAATAAAAGTCGTCGTAGGATTCAAAACTGGGATACTCTCTATGATAATCTGATGTGGTAACAGTTCCAGTCGCTTCCTTGCCTATCGACCGAGTTGACAATACCCTTCCTGCCTGAAATTAGCGTTGAATCTAAAATTCTGGGTTGAATGTTTACCAATTGGCAGCATGATTTGAATAAGAGTGTATATTATACGGTTACAGGCCACATTTTCAGAACAATTAAACAATGCAACAGTACATTCCAAGAAAATGCATTCCTCCAAAACAAAGTCTGTTCTTTCTTTTTTTCTGTTAAGGCCTCATTGTAGTGCTGATACAACAGCCATTGTTTAAGAAATAATCATCTTATTCATTCTCCTCCTAATCTTTGTTCTCTCATCACTACAGGCCTCTGGTATCACATTCAGGGAGGCTATTCTTCAACACCCTTATGTGTCATATTTACTCATCTTCCTCTTGTTCCTTCTTTTTCATCACCTCTCGTCTCTTGCATCATCCTGTTCAGGAAGATTACGTATTCTTCATTCTCTTTGTGTACCCAGTTCTCATTTGTTTCTTCAATTATATTATTGATGTTCAGAATCTATGTAATGTTTACCTACACAACCACTACCTATAGTGGGTAAGAGGAAGTATCATATTCCACCAAAAATTCGATGTTGAGATTTCAACAGAAATACGATTTTCAAGACCCCTAAATAAAAAAAGCACTTTTAGAAAAAAACAGAAGGTTCTGTGTGTGGGAGAGAGAGAGAGAGAGAGAGAGAGAGAGAGAGAGAGAGAGAGAGAGAGAGAGGCAAAGAGTATGTCTTGAATTTTATGGGAGTAGCCTCTGAAGTCATCTTCATTTTGAATGACTTTTACATAATTGGTAAACCGTAAGAGACGGACAAAATATTACTACACAAAAAGAAGCTATCGTAGAAGCACACAATTATATCAATTTTTTTCCTCTTTTATTTATGTTTTTTTTTTTTTTTTTTTGGGGGGGGGGGTTGTGCATTGTGAGATATTGTTTATCATTGGTTTGGCTTTTCAAATACTTATACTTTTCTCAAATGGGAAGTCATTATTCGTTATGCTTTTTTTTCACCATTCAAAGAAGATGGAATTTCAACATCATCACATACTCTTTAAAAATCTGACTTTCACTTTACATACTGTATCGTAAAACGAAATGTGTAAATATCAATTGAAAGGATATTAGCTGTTCTTCCACACTAGCCATGTGTAGGACAAGGTTCTAAAGGCGTAGAGTGACACTGAAAAATGCTATGTCATAGTCGGGATTTGAACCACGGATCTTTCGGTGGTTCAAATCACACAGTGTGAATGTGTGTGTATGTGAATTTAATAAGCAAAAGCAATGCAAGCCCAAAACTAACACCACTGTGAGTGAGTGAGTATCCTTGCTACAGAGCAGTTTGTTCCAAAGGTAAAAAGCCTCTATATGACCTTACATGTTAAAGGTGGCATATAAATTGAATATATGTAGTCCTGTTCACTCTTGATGACTTTTGCATAAATTGTAAGCCATAAAAGCTAGACAGGTGAGTGAGTGAGTGAGTGAGGAGTGAGTGAGTGAGTGAGCGAGCGAGTGAGTGAGTGAGTGAGTGAGTGAGTGAGTGAGTGAGTGAGTGAGTGAGTGAGTGAGTGAGTGAGTGAGTGAGTGAGTGAGTGAGTGAGTGAGTGAGTGAGTGACGTTTAAGGGCCCGTCGACAGTTAGGTCATTTGGGCCCCTAAAAGATAGACTAAATCTTACTATAAAAAATATAGCTATGCCCAAGTGCATTGTTTGAGTTTTTCAATACTTAAGCTTTTCTCAAATGGAATATCGTTATTCACTTGTTTATCTCTTGGCCGTGCAAAGAGAACGCAATTTCAAAGCTTTAAAATATTTGACTACCGGACAAAACCTACTATATTCCCCTTGCACCTACAAGAATATCTGCAATAAGATAATTTCTGCAAATGCTAATCTGAACTAACATGAAGAAGATGGAGGAATAAGGGCTTGTAAGAGTAGTTAGTACAAGAGTAGAGAAAGTCATGTGAGTGCAGTGCATCAGACTTTTTCAAATGTTACACATGTCAGCCAGTTGGAGCACCTTTACTGTCGTTAAACTCAAATGTTCAAATTTTCTAAGTGATCTTAATATCAAAAATAGAAAGGAAATCACATTATTTCTATATTTTGTAACGATGGATACGCACACTTCAGGCTATTAACCTTTGAAAGACAGCCACAAGACTCGTGCTCGTTTTTACATGAAAAGCTGTTTCTGTTGGGCACTTTTCTTCTCTAAGGTCATGTCACTAAGCGTGCTACAGAGAGCTGGTATTACCTCATCCGCATTATCGTAATTTATGTTCCTCATCGACCATTAACAAACACCTTGCGGCGGTGGCGGCGGTAGCGCTGTAGATAGCCTCGGGTGTGGAATGCCCTCAACAACTTCCTGGCGAAGACAGCTTGACCGAGAGGTACCTACTGCAGATGTAAACTTGTGAACAGGATTTAACATATTTGGCTGTACTAGGTTGGTCGTGATTGGACAGCGCATGTGATTCAAAGTGTAGCTAATTGTTTGAGCCACTGGACCAATTGACAAAGCAGCAGTTTTGAATTCCAGACAGTTCGATTTTCGTTATTACAATTATGTTTTCTTTCCATATGCAATTTGCCAAAAGAAATATTTTAGGTATGTCTGAAGGGTAACCGCGGAAATGCTTGATGTTTATTTTGTTGAATCCGTTCCGTTCCTATAGCAGTGGTTCCAACCCTATCCCGCCCATTACTTTCAAATACACAATGTGGCAAAATCCTATACACAATGGATTCCTGTGTTGTTCGTAGGCCAGACGTGTTAAATACTTCCTTTGGTATTTATTCGACTTTTCGTTTTTGTGTTATGCTATTCATGCTTAAACGCACAGTCCCTCTTCAGACATTTTTCCCTTTTACTCCAAGGAGTTAGTGTATTAGCGGTTTCATCTTAGCCTGAAATTTTTTTGTGGAATGCAATATTTCGTTTCCTGCCATAGGTAAGTGGTACAGTAAGTAAAACTACTGTAAAATTTCCAAAATAAGTGACCTCTTGGTAAGGGGGGTATTCCCTTGAAAATAGTTGTATAGAATCCTTAATGTAATGCTCTTCGTTTTTATATGAAGAGGTATTGTTTACAAGACGCTATCTGGTTGTGCAGCTTATGTCAATAAAGGGTATTAGGCTTTTGTTTCTGCACATACTCTAACCTTCCGTTACTATACCTATCTCGCAGTTTGATTTCCTGGAAAACTAGCAAGTTTTACTAAAATACAAACAAGAGCCTCTGCTCCTCGTCGGTTTGAACTTTGAAGGAAGTGCGATACCGTTTTATCTGAGCAAACAAGCAGTTGGCTACCCATATGCTCGCCGTTGTAGAGCTTGTACCTTTAAGTACGTAACGGAAAGCGCCATCTAACTCTTGGTCAAAATTATGGTTATTTTCTCCAAGTCATACATTACCGTACCTTTTATGATATCAAAATTTGGTATAGCTAGATTTAAAAAGTCAGTATTATCGCATAAAATAACCAGTCCATAATTGCAAAGCTGATCTAAACCATCGAATAAATAAGCGGTTTTGAAGATATTGCAAGATTCTGGTACCTTTCCTTTCTGCTTTTTATCATATATCTTCAGCTCCTCACTACTTCTATAGAAAGTGTTCACTTTTGGAAGGTCTCCAATCAACATCAGTACATAAATCTGACGAATCCATATTCCACAACTTTTGTGGCTTACCTTTCAGGTAGAAATGACGTTCTTAGTATTCCATAAAAATATTTAGTCACTATCCTTCCTTCCAGATACATTAATGTTTCAATTACTACTTTTATTAACATAGTTTTACTGTCTCTATACTTACCTGCCTATATCATGTACAGAAGTATCATATACCACTCAAAAATCCGATATCGATATCCGATATTTCACTGAAAATATAACAATAAAAAAGGAAAGTGTTCCTGGTAAAAGTCTGTATGCTTGTGTCCGTATATCTGTGAATAGCATAGTTGAAAAAAACGAAAATGTTACATTCCACACTTGGTATTTAAGTTTATCATCTTCCGTTGCTGCGACAGAAAATTTTCACTTTTAGAGTGTTTACGAAGTTGTCCGATTGACTCAATTTTAGGAAAACTAATGTTGTCAAGAGAGTTGGGAATTTGAGTCATAAGATGCACACACTTCTGTACTCTCAGCTTCACTTCATGCAAGTAAGGTTAAGCATAACAAACTAGAACGGGTTACATTAGTTCTGAATGTCGCATAATCTTCTCTCCCTTGAGCGATATGTAAACAGCTGCTAACGCCTCTATTCTGTCGTAATGGAAAATCACTCCAAGAATACTAGAGAGCACTGAGATCGATATTTGTAAATTAAGGCTTTCATAAAACTAAACCATATGGAACAGGTGGATCAACGAATATAATACGGTGACGTCGGCCGCGGCGCACAACAAAGTACAGTCGGCGCCTACTTCACACCACAGACCAGGCACGGCGCGTATCAAAGGCGCTTAAGGTTAAGCTTCTCCACACCTCTCACGTGTGACAACAATGAGCGCGGCACGTCAAAAATGAGCTTTCTAGATCATTTCAGAAATGTATGGCGGCCGGCTTGTTTGTAGATCTTCGAGAAAGATCTACCTGGTTTAAAAGTTTGCGGAGCACGTGAAGGCAGACAGTTTTTGAGTCGACCAGTGTGCCAGTGAGTGAGAGACAGCTGTGTGTGTATGTGTGTGTGTGTGTGGGGGGGGGGGGTTACTGTCGTCGTGAAACAAACGTCGCGTCGAAGTGAAGACGTTTTAATGAGTGTTGAATGATTGTATCGTTAGAGTCAGTGTTTGAGAGACAGAGAAAGTGAAGAGAGACAGTAAAAGGCGTGAATCAAGGCTACGACAAGAAAACAGTTGTGAGTCGTAATATCACGAAAGACTGTAGACTGTGTTAACGTCAAAAGGAGAGAGTTGTGGTTTTGTGCAAAAGTTTTGAAGAAGAATAAAATGAGAAACAGTAATTTGACTGGCCTTTTGTCGTTTTGTTACAATACAAACCTTCTTCAACTCTTCAAGGATTATAGATGTCTCCTATTTGGACCCCTATTAGGTCTCCTTAGATCTCTGCAACCAATGGATACCTGATGCTGCGTCTTTGTAGAGGGATGCACACAATTATCCTTGTTTATTAGATATCTTTTTTCGAAGATAGTGTTCATTGTACTGTGGTGGAGAGCTGAATTTTCAAAACAGCACTTGTATGCGGCCTATTTTGCTCCAAGTATGTGCATGAACTACATTAAATTCTCTAAACCAGTGATATTAAACCTGGGGTATGCGAAGACTTCTTAGGGGGTAGGTAAAATTTAATTTAATCCTTCTTTGTGTGCTATTAAATAAGCTATAAATATTATGATATATTTTAGGCATGGTTATGTATAATTTGAATTAAAGATAACTCTAGGGCTAGGCCTAGGGGTACAGGCTAAAATAGAAAAGTGTTTTGGGGGTATGCGGAGAAAAAAGGAGGAATACCACTGCTCGAAACCATTTATGTATTTATTATTGCAGACATGAAATATAATTATATTCGATAGTTGAATTTTATAATTAAAATCTTAATTGGGTCATTGCTTTCATTTATTTACTTGCGATTTAATTCATGCAACTAGTTATAAGCTGTAAGTGCAAGTAATTGGTTCTTTTAAGGCCAACAAGCAGGCGTGTATAAGGGATTGCCAGTTCGTCATCAAGGTTAATGTTGATCTAGCTACTGTGCAACTGTAAATACGAGTAATTTCATTTTCATGTAACTACATTGTTATTCAGCATAATCAAAAACATCAGATTTGCAATATACGTGTGTCAAGTATATTATGGAATCACGGAAATAGAAAATGCCTCATCAAATCATGTGGCCCGCAAAGCAACCCACCTTAACAATAGCATCCCATTTCCAAAAAAGGTAGCACACGCCTGGTATTAGACTGTCATAACATCCAGTTATAATGCAATTTGCAACCTTTTCCTTTTGCTAAAATGTTGTAGGCTCTTCTTGGTCTGTACTGTATTAAAAGGCAGCATCAGGCCACCTTATTCATCTTAATGAATTATTCATTAAAAGTTGTAGTGCTAAAATGTTATCTCTGTCACTATAGCGTCTTTGCATTTATTTTCCGACAATTGTGTATCACGCGAGGGAACTCAAATGAAATTCCAAATCTAAGAGTTTACTCGTGCAGCGCCAAGAAGGACAGTTACATAGTTAAGAATAAAACAGGATCTGTATATCAGGGAAATACCAAGGAACATGGTTGCCCTTCTTGACAAGCCCGTTATCTGAATTAGATCTAATGTTGACTGCGTTACATTTACTGTGATGAAGTTGATTGGCTTGACAGCAAGATGCCAGTGCCTAACAACCACACTGAATAAATTTAAATCATATGGCCGGTCTAGCAAACTGGTTTACTTATTAGCTAGCCTTGCAAGTTGGGATGCACAAAATATTACCTTTCTAATTACAAGGAATGGTTTCATGAGATTAAAATTATGGTTCAACATTGTTGTACAGTTTATTTCTCGTTGTTAATAACTACGTTGATGAGAAAACCAATGCAGTAACGTAGCGTAGCACATTCACGCTTGGCAAGTTTATTGCAAAAAAATTAAAATCTCGTGCTGAACTCACATAACTTTCTCTACTCTCGTACTATTCTTACAAACACTTATTCCTTTATCTTCTTCGTGTTAGTCGAGATAAACATTTGCAGAAATTATCTTATTACTGATGTTCATGTAGGTGCAAGAGGAATATGGTAGGCTTTGAGCGATAGTCAAATCTTTTAAAACTAGTAGCTATATGAAGGCTTTGAAGTCCGTTCTTTTTGCTTGCCCATGAGATAAGAAAGTGAATAACGACCTACCGTTTGAGAAAAGTATAAATATTGCAAAACTCACACAAATAACAGGGAATTTCTAATAAATAGTTTACTCCACACGAAAAAGCATTTGGACATAAATTGTCTTTTTTAACTAGATCTACATTTTTGTATAGTAAGATTTGGTCTATCTCTTCCGGTTTACCAGTTTTGCAAAACTCATCAAGAGTAGACAGGACTACATGGGTTATAGCGAGAAAATGCAAAACATACATTTCATTTGCCATAAAAATATCTTTAACATGGTATTTTAATTAAAATTGTTAGAGCTACTTTTGAGAAAAGCAAAATTTTCCACGTAAAGGGTAGTTCAGGGTGAAGGAATTTGCTTCAAAATCTTCGTGTCGCATCCTTGAAATATATTAAGTTTAAATACCAACTTTGGTTTTTAATCGACTTTTCTTTTTCAATTATGCTGTTCACAGATGGACAGACTCTCTCTCTCTCTCTCTCTCTCTCTCTCTCTCTCTCTCACACACACACACACACACACACACACACACACACACACACACACACACACACACACACACACACAGGCGGAACTTTCTCTAAAAATGCCTTTTTGGAATCAGGGGGTCTCAAAATATATATTTCGCTGAAATATCGACACAGAAATTTTTGGATCGAATACAATACTTCGCCTACTTACTATACGTAATAGCGAGAGTAAAAAGAAAAGAAAGTATTACTTTATTCAGAAGACTTCAAAGCGTGCAATCTTGATATCAAATTTTTGCGTAAAATGCAATACTTCCTCTAGTTATTGTAGTCAAATAGTAGAGAAAAATAACAAAAACTAGGCATACGAGTTTATGAACTGCACAATACCAAGAAATGTTCCAGTAAACAATTTAGGTACGTTGGCTAGAAGACGAAGTGATTTAAAAGATATTTATCACCCTTCTTAGCACATCCGATAATTTTTGACGAACATAGAAAGTTGTAGTAGAAATTACACTAAAATTTGAATGCATGTGGACGTGTTTAGTTTTAGCTTACGAAATTTTTGACAATATTCAAAATAAAATTTTCCTATGGAGTTTTGATAACAAGCTGAACAAGCTGGGCCTCAGACAAACTCCATATGGAAAGACTGCATTATGCACGTACCATACCAATTTTGTTAGATATGAATCGATTTACACATTGTGAGGAAATACCACATGATACGTAATATGGTGGTATATTGGTTGGTGCGTCGTTACGCGTGAACGACGACGATGATGTTGCAGTTTTTATTAGGAAGTTGCGGCGTCAATGACCGCCAAGCATGCTGGTACCCTCCTAGCCGCCGCCAGCACTGTGGTCCAACTCCTAGGTGACAGTTTTAGTGCGGCCTAACCGTATCGGTTTCTTAACGGGATTCACTTGAAACACTTCGCTTTGAGAAGACATTAAGATAAGCAGCTTGAACTGGTCTAACTGCGTCACTCGTCTATGTCACTGGAAACAACGGACTCCATTATTTTGATCTGACTTCTTCCAAGCTAGTTATTGTTGATACTTCAGCCTACATCACCAGTAAAAATTTTCACCAAAATAACCTTAAAATATGTCTACCATGCACGCAGATGTATGCAAATCACCTACAGTCAAGTATACTTGCAGTTGATTTGCCTTTAACGCACAATTTATGTATCTACATCTTAAAAAACGAGCATATGAAGCAAACACTTGCTTACGTTTCTCTTAACCTGAAATAGGGCTTTGTTATCCGATACCTATGTGCAATGGCATAGCACCTGGTTTACAGGTTCTACCATAGAACTCGGAATGTGCTTTCAGTCAAGCCTCCAAATAGCTGGATAGAATTATGACTGTGTCCTGTGCGTTAAATTCAGGGACACGGTTTCGCATCTCAACGTTGTACATTTTTTTTCTGCTCATCAAAACTTGGAAGCCGAATTCACAATAATCTAATTTTGAAGTCCCTGACGCTTTAGGACATTATAATTTAAATCATTCTCATTATCTGCATTTTGTAACAGAATTGGTAGGTATAAGACTTCAGCTCCATTGGACTAGCATGATGCAGTGTGTTATTATGAACGCAGTTTTTTAACTCCATTGCTCTGTTTGCTAAGGAATCAACGATAGAAACAACTGAAACACGCAGTTTTCAACAGTACTAGAAAGGCGATTATTCGAGCGGAGTAATATGCTTAATTATTTTCCAGGTAACCAGAAAACTTAGAAAATATTAGTCTGAAATAATAAGTAGCTTGTAATGGTATTATGTACTAAATACTGATGAGTGAATCCTGTTTTATTGAAATGTCTCGTTGTTTGCAGTGAGGGGACGTGGTATCGAGGGATGGCGCCCAACTCTGAGGAGGATGGGCCCCCACGGCTGTCCAGCAGCCTTTGGGCCAACACCGAGGAGTCCAGTAACAAAGTGAGTACCACTTTCCAAAAACTTCACCTGTTGGCCTTTACAAACATTGTGCTTGGCCACCCAAATGAGGGAAGAGCTCTGTGATTGAGTGGTCAGCTTTCTGACTTCTCAACCAAAGATTCCTGGCTTGCGGCGGAGAATCAGAATCTGGAAGTATGAGTGAGGGAATGAATGCTAGTGTGAACCTTCTTACATATTTATGTAGGCATGTTAGCAAAGTTAAAAAAGTTCTAACACAAAAGATTTTATGATTTCATAGCAATGAGCCATGATTTTCAAATTTTCACAAATCCTTTCACATGGATATTCATACAGTAAAACCACGATTGCGAATTGGGGTTGAGATTTAAAAAACACATTTTGAAATCACAATTACAAAATAAGAATGGTTTAGATTTATTCAGACAGTTGTGTATGGCAACATTTCCGTCTTTAGTAATATGCTGAGCATATTAGTGCTATGTTTAGCCCAACAAATGTGTGTGAAGAATGTTTGGTCTAAAATGAGGTTTATAAAATCTAAAAGAAGATCGCGATTGTTAGATAAAACCCTACATGCTCTGTTGACGCCAGTAAGTACTTGTGAATTAACGTTAAATATATGGGAAATTGTAAAGCCCTAGATAAAGTGAAGAGTAAGATGAAAAATGAATGTTAAAGCCTTCTCAGTCTGTGTATATGTATTAAACATATGTATTTAAAATCAAAGTGCGTTGGAGAAGTTCTTACTCTATCACTGAGGCTTCCGAAATCCCCTTGATCGAACTGTGCACATGTGTATGCCGGGTTGCGTTCAGTGACGTCATCATTCCTGTAGCCATGATGACCAATTTGCCGACTCCTGAGCTAGAGAAATGCAGTAAGCTTAAGTGATAGTCAAATCTTTTAAGAGCTCCTCCCTATGCTATGACTTTGAAATCCTTTCCTCTTTGCATGACCAGGGGGGGGGGGGGAAGACGACAAAGAAAACCGAGTAACGACTTCCCATTTGACAAAAGTAGAAGTATTGGAAAATTGAAACCAATACTAGGAACACAATGTGTTACATTCAGATGACCTTATTCACCCTTTATTCAAAAAACTATTCTTAAAATAAGCCTATTCTTCTATCTACTTCATGTTAATCGAAATAAACACTCGTACAAATGTACTACATACTTCCTTGTAGGTACAATGGGAACAGTGGAATACAGTGATACTCAAAACTTTTAAGAGCGACCGGTGATAGCTTCGAAATTACGTTCTCTTTGCATGGCAGGAGAAAAACAAGGAATAAAAACTTCTCATTTAAAAAAAATTATATATTTTAGAATTGAAACTAACAGCAAGTAATACTTACAAAGTGATTAACTCAAAAAATGAAAAACCAAGGAAAGAAAAGTATTTTATACAAACTGTGTGCTTTAATGAGATCCACATATTCTTGTAATAATATTTTGTTGTCTCTTCGTTTTTTAATTATTCTGTTTACAAACATACACGCGGACTTCTTAAAAAAATCTGATGTGTTGCACTCACATGACTTTCTCTACTCTTGCACAAACTATTCTTACAAACACTTATTCCTCTATCTAGTTCATGTTAATCGAGATAAACATTGTAGAAATTATCTTATTGCTAATTTTCTTGTGGGTGGAAGGGAAACACAGTAGACTTTAAGCGATAGTCAAATGTTTTGAGACTGGTCGCTCTATGATGACTGAAAATCCGTTCTCCTTGCATGACCAAGAGATAAAAAATGAATGACTACCTCCCATTTGAGAACGTTTATAAGTATTGCAAAATTCTGGCAAATATGTCTCCAAAATGGTTCACTTCGATACAAATCACTTGACATAAATTGTGTTTTAACGAGATCTACATTTTTATATAGTAAGATTTGGTCTATCTCTTACGGTTTACCAGCTATACAAAAGTCTTCACGAGTAAACAGGACTACATGGGCTATGGCCACAAAATTCAAAATACCTATATATTTCATTTGCCATAAAAATATCTTTAACATGTGGCATTTTTAGCTGTCGCAAAATTTAATGGCGGCTGGCTCAACACAAAATCCAATTATAGGCTTATCATGCCTTGCAGTATTGTGTAGTTAAACACGCTGTGAAATCAGGCTGTACAGCCGGTGATATAAGTATCATTTGTGCCCACAAAATGTAATTGTGCCACAGGAAAAAGAAAGACTAATAGTCAACCATCAGCCGCTTTAAATTTTGCGGTTACCATTAATAAAAGTCGTAAGAGAGATTTTTGAGAAAATAAAAAATTGCCATATAAAGGGTAGTTTAGGTTAGTGGAATCTTCTAAAAATACTTTTTTTTGGATTCAACGGAATATATGATTTGAGGTCCCCTGAATAAAAAGAATATTCTTAGAACAAGGTCCGTCCGTGTGTGTGTGTGTGTGTGTGTGTGTGTGTGTGTGTGTGTGTGGGTGGGTGGGTGGGTGGGTGGGTGGGTGGGTGGGTGGGTGTGTGAACAGCGTAACTCAAAAACGAAAAATCCGTTAAAAATGAAAGTTGGTATTTAAGTTTAATATATTTCAGGATGCACACAAAGATTTTGAAGAATATTCCTCCACTCTAAATTAGCCTTTACATGGAAAAGTTAGCGAAAAGTTTGATTTCTTAAAAATGATTTTAACGATTTTGATTAAAATACCATATGTCTAAGATATTTTATAGCAAATTAAATGTATAGTTTGAATTTTCTGGCTACATCCTATATAGTCCTGTTTACTCTTGATTACTTTTGCATAACTCGTAAACCGTAAGAAATAGACCAAATCTTACTGTACAAAAAGTGTAGATCTTGCTAAAATACGCAATTTATGTAGAAATAAATTATTTTGTGGAGTGAACCATTTCGGAGATATTCCTTGTCATTTGGGTGAGTTTTGCAATACTTATACTTTTCTCAAATAGAATGTCATTATTCATTTTTTTATGTTTTGACCGTGCAAAGAGAGTAGATTTTCAAGCCCTTCATATAGCGACCATTCTTAAAATATATGACTATCACTCAAAGCCTACTGTATTCCCCTTGTACCTACAAGGAAATTAGCCATAAGATAATTTCTGCAAATGTTTATCTCGACTAACATGAAGATGGAGGAATAAGAGTTTGTAAGAGTAATTAGTACAAGAGTAGAGAAAGTCATGTGAGTGCAACATATCAGATTTTCGGAGGGCATTTCAGATGGTCTTGAAACATATGCGTATTTCCTGTGAAATCTGAGCATAGAATTTTTCGCTGATATACAATACTTATCATACGTACTATACACAGTAGAGAGAATAAAAGTCATTCTAACGTTTTTTTCTGGATGGAAAAAGACTCTGTCCCATGTTTCTGAGATTAATGGGTTATAGATATTCTCAAAACGTTTTCGTGCGGACCTGAGCGTTTGAGGTCAAGTGTAACTCATTTATAACTCATTTTGTAAGCACTTTAATATGCAACTGTAGCTAATTTTGCATTAAACCACAGGTTAACACGTCATTTAAAGACAAGTGCACACCTTGAAAGCTGTTTTCGCGTTGTGTAGATCGACATCCCCGCCTTCCATTATATTACAAGCCACAATCAACACCGAAGTAATATCGTTGAACAGCCGACCATAAGCTATCAGCACTTTTAGTTAGGAAACATGCTTACAAATTGCTGTTGGGAAATGCTTCTTTAATAGACACCAACCTTTATAGCAGATGCGCACCTAGAGGCAAAATGCCATGAGGAAATGGGTAATAAAACAATAAAACAACAACATGGTCATATAAGTTCTACCACATAGCAAGTTGCCTTGCCTGGGGCAACAGCTGCATTCGGAGTTTCGCACTTCCTTATATTGGGGAGATGTTCTCGACTGCTATGCAAACTGCTTCAATTAAGGTACAACACTGCTGATTGCTTATTCAATTGATTGTGATTAGCTAAAACTTGCACTGTAGGTATATACAAAACCACCTCGGAAACTTAGGCCAAGATCACCGAGCGAAATGACTCCACGTAATACAGGGCTACCGAGCAAAGTGGCGCCGCAGTAGCGCTCGTGTATTCGGTCCCCCAAATTTCCTATCCCTCCATTTCACCCCACTTCTCTTTTCACTTAACTTCTCCTTTTGCTTCACCTTCATCCTGCTTGGCTATTTCAGGGTTGTAAGTGTCGGCGGTGCTCGGAAGGGAATATGTTCTCCTTCATCCTCCGGATCGGGTACAGTCTCTGAGTCCCAGGTGCCCCGGTGGGATGTGTAAGCCTTCAGGACACAGGGGAGTCTGAATCTGTAAACTGTAGGGACTCTGAACTCTGCTTTCATATCTCCTAGGACCAGTCACTCTCTGTATACTCTAATCTCACCCTTCCCTCCCATGAGCACCCCATCAGGGGCATAAGTATACAAAATCTTCCAAAGGACGAGTGAGTGAGTTTTTTATTATTATTATTATTATTATTATTATTATTATTATTATTATTATTATTATTGTTATTATTATTATTATTATTATTATTATTATTATTATTATTATTATTATTATTATTATTATTATTATTATTATTATTATTATTATCATTATTATTATTATTATTATTATTATTATTATTATTATTATTATTATTATTATTATTATTATTAATATTATTATTTGTTTAACAACGCTGTCAGTTGATAGGATCACATCAGCGCCGCCGGTGTGCTAGAATTTCGTCCCGCAGGAGTTCTTTTACATGCCAGTAAACATACTGACATGGAGCTGTCTTTTTAAGCATACTTAAAAACCAATGGAATTTGAACCCGCGACTTTGGGATCAGTAGGCCAGCATCTAACCAACTGAGCCACCCAAACCGACTAAGAGGTGGGTGAGTGAGTGAGTGAGTGAGTGAGTGAGTGAGTGAGTGAGTGAGTGAGTGAGTGAATGAATGAGTGAGTGTGTGAGTGAGTGAGTGAGTGAGTGAGTGTGTGAGTGAGTGAGTGAGTGAGTGAGTGAGTGAGTGAGTGAGTGAGTGAGTGAGTGAGTGTGTGAGTGGGTGAGTGAGCGGGGTTTAAAAGCCCGTCGACAACTAGGTCATTTGGGCCCGCCATGGGTTGAGGTGCTATATCTTCCATCCGAACGTTGTATGCCTCAATGTAGGCTTGCAGGAGGTTGCGGGTTTGATTTGTGTTGGGTCGGCCACTCTGTTTTCCCAGATCATTAGCGAATATTCGTGTAGTTCCTTTTCTGTCACGAAATTCCTGTCCCCATAATTTCCTTTCAGAGTTGTAGGACCAGACGACGGTGCGATTGGTGGAGTTTACGCTCTGTAAACATTTCTCCGTGGCGCTTAGATGACCGGCTGGTGTCCCTTACTGAGGGAAAGTTCATTCCCGGACCCCCCGGCTTAATGATGAAGGTAGCCTCGCGTCAGTGTCAAGATCGGTGTCATTCTGGAATCGACCTTGCTAGCGCCTATCGTCTCCCGGATAGGGTCACCCTCCAGGCCTTCCCTTTATCTCTTCCTCCCAGTGGTTACAAGAGATCATAGGTTTGAGTCCAGCGACTGGAGGGCCCCTCCGTCTATCTATGATCCCAATCCTAGGCTAAGATTAGAGATTTAAGTTGATAAATTAATGAGCTATTAAGTGATTGCATTGTGGTAGCCGGAAATATACAGCAAATCGAAATAGTGTAAATAAGTATTAGAAACAACTAGTGTCTTCTTAGTAATCAGGATAAACGAACTGGTATAGAGTGCAAACAGACTGCATACGTCAGTGATGTACTGCGCCTCTAGACCTCCGGAGAAAAGGAAGGGATGAATGTGGTGGCAGCCACAATGCAGGTAGGGTTCATAATGTTTCCGGATGTTACAGTCCGACCCGGCCCACTCTTTTAATACAACTATCCACGCACACACTCTCGGGTGGAGAGTTTTGTACCACACGCCATGTAGAAGGTACTTTCATTCAAAACGTGTCCCCTTCCGTATGTACCCTATACATATGACTGTTAAATGTTTATGTACGAGTACAAACTGCATTTGTTTATTACCAATTAAGGGGCCCGGAAACTGTAAAATGACATTTGTCGTTTTCTATTTTGAGAGATAAAACTATATTTCTGAATTACATTGTATGAGTCATTTAGACACTTAACGTTTGAAAAAAAAAAAAAAAAAAATTGGACTTCGCGTCCCTTTAGGTTTGAAGTTTTCTTTGCCCTTTGTGCTAAAAGTTTAAAATATTCCAGCACGTTTTATCTGTTGAAAGGACATGATAGGCTTCGTCTAAAGAGTCCCAGATCAAAGCCATAGGAACACGGGCTGCAGAGACTACTCCCCTAGTATACCTAGCTGAGGTGGTAACGTCTGTGACCCGCATTCGGGAGGTCGCGGGTTCGATCCTCGTGGCCGCGCACTCTGACATGGGGTTTTCAGTGGTTTTCCCATGTCACTTAGGCGAATACTGGGGTGTATTATTTCATACCACGGTTTACTTTCAATCATTTGCCTTCATTCCATTTCCCTATCATCTTTCAGGTGTACTTCCATGCGTGTAATGTTGGCAGTGCCGGGTAGATGGCGTGGACGATTGCGCATGGTAACTGCTGCTCTCGGTGCTAGGTGGCATTTGGCCGGCACTTGTCCACCGTCGGAGGGGGGGGGGGGGGGGAGGGCGCTCAGTGCGATACCGGACCCGCAGTGTGATGGCTGCTTGGCACTGGGATGAAGAGATCTCAGCACTTGTTAGGGACTTCCGAGCGTCTCTGTGACCTGTCTAGCTGCGACCCGGTGTGGCACCTTCGGTTCCCTCATTTCATTCTTTGTTCTGGGGGTTGGTAGCCACAATAGATCTGTGTAGGTCGAAGTGAGCGAGGTGTCTCCCTCTGTTCTGTACCCTTTAACCTTTACTCTCCTAGCATGCACTTAATGTTAGTGATCCCTTTGGACCTAACCTTCAAAACTATATTTTTCTATTCATTCCATTCTCTCAAAAACTATAAACGCACTAAGGCTGACATTTTGCACCCTGCCATGAGGTAATTTATTACATGCATTGAATGGTTTTATCTTGTTATGTATAACATATTTTTAAAAATGGGGGATTTTGTTTAAAAAAATTGAATGCATATTTGATATATTCTTTATAAAGAAAGAAAAAAATAACCAAAAATACTACTGACACCTTAATTTCCTTGGTGCAATGGTATGAGGCGGAATGTCTGTATGTGCAGTAAACTTCTCATATTCCTGCAAATTGTTTTAGGAAAATGAAACTACAGATATAAAATTCTTTGCGCTTTATCTTGCAAACTTTTTTAGAAGATAATATAATTTGTGCGCAAGCCCATACAGTAACTTTTTTGCACATTAATCAGTCAATTACAGTCATAGATAATTTTGAGTTAGCTCCATCTCCACATGATACTCACACTCCCGAAGAATCTTACGGCCTTTTTTCACTTTTTGTGGGAATTATTTCGACATTAGCACTCTCAAGGCAGCTTTCATCAAGGGATTTTAAAAATATACAAGAAAGGCATAGATAAAATGAAATGTTTTCTTATTAGGAGATAAAATGCGTAAAGATGTGGAATATAGAAGACATTCACAAAACGCAATTTGAAGATGTAAAATAACAACGAAAAAGCACCATAACTTGTGAAATATTCGTCTTAGTGCAATGTTATTAATAATAAAACTTATCAGAAAATCCATTCTGATAAACTTTAGTTTAGTAGCATTCACTAAAAGGTTCGAAAATGAGAAATGTATTAATAATTTTATATTTGCGTTCCATTATATCCCTCCTCTGGGGAACATAATATATGCAATAGGTTTCTCGATGTAAAGGTACAGCCATGGAAAAAATGAGTGAACGCAAAGTCCCACGCCATGTTGCAGTGCAGTTTACACAAGTAGATATTTCCAATATGCAGCTGAGTTTGTTGGTAGTCTCTGTTCTATATGTTATTGCCTGTTGAACACACAAATTGGCAGGTGTTGAATCACTACTGTATACCTATTCCCAAATACCAATGCGAGTGGTGATTCAAGACACAGCCTATTTGTGTGTCCTACAGACGATAACTGGCTGTACAAACAACAGACAAGAGCGTTTATCTACGCCATGTGAAACGCTCCTTCATTTTGCCCCTCCCCCTACAAGAAGTACATTAGCGGTTTTAAAGCATAAGGAACAGGGCAACAATTCGTTTCTAATAGAAATTCACGCAAATAAAAGTAATACGAATGAATATTGATCTTTACATCTTAACTTTCCGGATACACCTCGTAAAGTTGCATGCAACGAACAACATTTAATGACTTTTAGGTTTGTGAATTAATCATTCCTGTTATAAAAAGTTGTACATGCAATTTTATTAGAACGCGAATTATAATTAGATTATTTCGATAAATATTTATTAATAACTTAATTAAGGTTGGAATTCATTGTTTTAATTTTATTTATTATTTTATACTCTTATATAATAACTAGGGGGAATTACACATGATGACACTATTTTAAGGTACCTATTTTAATTTTTATGATTATTTTTACCGTTTAAAGAGTTTTAAGATACATTGGAATAATTTAAAGTACACAGAATAATTCGTTGAGATGGGTTAGAATAAGTAGCTAGAGTTTTAATTTGGATGTCAAGAATTAAAAGGATAACAGCACTCAGAAAAAAGTGTAGGGAAAAAGCTGTGCTTCTTTATTTTAAAGTTGGCATACTTCAACCCAAGCGAAGGCATTAAAACAAAACAAGGTATAATGTGAAGCCGTTAACATGTCACCTGTCTACCAACTGTCCATTCGTGGTTAATTTGATGGGACAGTAACGTTACGAGTGGAAAGTGACAAGACATAGCTGCCAGAGTCTTTGTCTCATTGCAGTTTAACTTCAGACAACATTCCAACGGGTAACAAGGTTTTTCTCCTTGTGTAACATGTCCGGCGACTTTTTGCATTTTCTTTTCAGTGAACAGTAAGGGAGAACCTTTGCAAGTGTCAATATACCTACATTTGTAGGTAACTCTCATAAATTATAACTGCTGAATAACGCATTTATACCTAAGAAAGTTTCTGAAAATTGTGAGCTAGTTTTTAGACACACAGCTGGGAGTCGTAAAGCCATCTATCGCTAGCATCTGTATAAGTGGGACTAGATAATGTCAATCCAGGAATTGTTTCCTGTATCTCCTGTAGACCTTCCAAATGAGAGCCAGATGTCAGTGTCTGAGCTACCTCATTTGCTCTTGCTTTTGTCTAACACGAAGTATCCTAGGTACAGATTAGTGGTTGGGTATAAGACGTGTCTGGAATTTTTATTATTATTATTACTATTGTTAAGCGTTGCGAGAATGTCCCATTTTATATTTACAGAGCGTGGTAACAAGAAGGCAGTAATAACTTTAACGAAATATGGGTTCAAATGTTTTACTTCTTTCTTCGGTTAAAAAATTCAGTATATCTATTGATACAAATAATTTGCAACGCGTAAATCTTAGCGATAGGGTAGAAGGTAAACACGGAAGGGGACACCTCACGCACCGAGACCAACTCAGATCTATTGTAGCTACCACCCCCGCCCCCAGGAGGCAGGGATGAAGTGAGGGAACCACAGGGTGCCACAGGATAAGAGCTAGATAGGCCACAGAGGCGCGTGGAAGTCCCTAACAAGTACTGAGATCTCTTCATCCCAGCGCCAGACCCCGCTAAGCAGCCACCATACCCCGCGGGTCCAGTGTCGTGCAGGCATCCCACCTCCCCCCGCCGGAGCTAGCGCTCCGCACATGCGCCCCCCTCCCCGACGGAGGACAGCGACCGTCCAAACGCCACCTAGCACCATGCGCAAGCATCTGTCCGGCGCCATCAACACCACTCGCCCGAAAGCACACCAGAAAGATCATAAGGCAATGGAATGAAGGGAAATGATTGAAAGGAAACCGTGACACAAAAGAATGAATACCATCATTCGCCTAAGTGATGTGAGGAAACCACGGAAAAGTCTATGTCACAGTGCGCGGCCACGGGGATCGAACCCGTGACAGGCACAAATAACCTTGTTGTCGACGGGCCTTAAAGCCCACCCACTCACTCGCTCGCTCACTCACTCATTCGAACCCGCGAGCTCCAGAATGCGGGCCACAGACATCACCGCCTGAGTCATCCCGCTAGGTGAATCTTAATGATAAAGTTCGCTAACCTATCGGCTTTCCAGTTGTCATAATTCACGTCTAAACTAATTACTCTATCTCCAACGCTAATTTTAAATCGTGTATGTCAGCACGTCTGCTTCTGATGAAAGCCTTGAGGGAAGTGATGAACATTTTCCTTAACTATTGCGTTTTGTTACGTTAGTATTGCACAAACAATCATTTCACTTGCTTATACTGTAAGGAAGAGATGCAAAATAAACGCGCTTTCTTTACCATACAACTTCAACGTTAATGATGGTCACGATAATTTGATTTAGAATGAAGCATAACCAAATCGAATATAGTTCTTCTAACATGGTGGAATTTAAGTAATTCACAGTACATAAAATTAATAACAATAATACAATTAACAGCAATAACATGAATTTATAAATGTCAATGTGAAACAATAGAAAAGTATACATATATTATAATAAATCAATTTATAAAATTCATCAGCATTCATAATCAAATATGCATAACATATTTAACCATTTGAAACCGTACTTTCATGCAATTTGTTACAAACTATATCATTTCGAGGTGATTTTCTTCACAATCGCGTGCACCAACAAACGAAAATTATGGACTACTTTTACTTTGTTTCCTTTTTTACGTATCTAGCACTTTTGTCATGAATAGCATCGCTTTTGTAGGTCAGGTGAAAAGAGCAGTGGTGTTCTGTGAGTAGAAATCCGAATTGTCGCACGACTTTCTCTACCCATTACCAATTACCTTATTTGCATTTTACGAGTTATTTATTGAAAACATAATTTTTCTCCAAGAATCATTTTATTTGGCAATGTACCATTTTGTTATACGCAAAGCTTCAATGTACACATCAATAGGAAGTCCATGCGCTGGCGATATTGTATGAAATCATTACAAACACATTCACCTAACAATCTCTACCCACTCTTCTACAAACTTTGCTTGCTAACGATTATTATTCTAGCCATTTCCTATTAATCCAGATAAACTTTCAGTCCACATTTACGCATTACGTTGTACGATATAAAAAGCCATAGTTGGATTCTTCAAGAGCGTGTCACTAGTGATGGATTTGAAATTCCATGCTCCTGATGAGCACGGAGGGGAAAAAAAAAAAAAAAAAAAAAAAAAAAAAAAAAAAAAAAAACGAAAAACGACTTACATTTGAGAAAACTACTTCAAATTCCAATAACGAGGAATATCTCGGCAATGGTTAGCTAAAAACTCCTAAATTGTGAATTGTGTGTTTTAAGGAGAGCTGCATTTTTGTGTACCAAGACTGGCTATCTTGTACGGTTTACCAATTATGTAAAAGTCACTCGGAATGAAGAGGACTTCACAGGCTATTTCCAGAAAATTCAAGAAATACATTCCATTTCTCATGAAGATATATTAAAAATATGGTAAATTAATCAAGGTTGCTAAGAACCATCTTTTCGTTTCTGAGTTGTTCTGTTTGTAGACACACACACACGCGCGCGCATTACATGTTTTCTAAAAATCCTTGTTATTCCTTTTTCTTTTTGTTCAGAGGGCCTGAAAACAGGTTTATCCAATGAAATCTCGATATTGAAATTTTAGGCGGGGTGCAATAGCTTCTCTGCCTACTAGATGCGTCGTGGAGAAAGTAAGACGCACATAAACCTTTGAAACGTTCGATCACTTCAGTACAGGAAAAATTAGTAACATGAATATCTCGGAAACTACTAATGCTCAGAAAACATTATTTGAGATTTCTAATTTAATGGACCATAGATTTTTCTATGGTAAGTTGTTTTATTCCTTTGTTGTTTCCTAGTTGTACAAAAGTATATAGTTAGGAATGGTATTGAATTCATCATGAATTAATTCGCAGAATAGTTGTTTAAATTGTGTGCTTGTGTGTATGTGTGTGTGTGTGTGTGTGTGTGAGAGAGAGAGAGAGAGAGAGAGAGAGAGAGAGAGAGAGAGAGAGAGGCAAACGGGGAAGAAGCAACATGAAAGTTATGTAAAAATTAATGTACTCAATTCGCTAAAGAAAGAAGTTATTGTTAGCCAAAGTGAAGTTATGAAACAAAATATCAAGAACAGAAAATATTTTAGATTAAGAAGGAATTAATAAATAAATTGTGATACAAATACATACGTATGCTATCCATATTAGAAATTATAAACAGCGGAGATAACTTACTAAAACAGTGTTTAATTTAAGCCTAATTAGTTACGTGGAGTAGAAATAATGATGTTACTTGAAGTACCTACGTATACCAATCACAAAATGTAGAGAACAATTGCTCTCCGAATTCTTAAGAATTCTTGTAAGCCACATTTCTTAATAATGATAAAAAAAGTGTTAGGACTTTTACCGCATCGAAAGCACAGCTTTACATAAACTTCACATATTCTTACTTCTTTCAGACAAGGAATTTTGCGAACTCAAGAGCTTCTTGAAATGTTTGCTGCTAGGAAGAAATAATCAAAGCTGTGATTGAAAGGTAGAATCGGAACCGAAAAATTCAATGTCATAGCCGGGATTTACGTGCGGCTGCTCTAGCCATTAATCTACTGTGACAACCTGCCAGCATGGCATTGAATGCTCTAACCAATACTGGCCGGTTATCACAGTAGCTTAATAGTTAGAGCAGCCATACATAAAGAGTAAGGCCTGTAGTTCAAATCTTGGCTGTGGCATTGAATTTTTTAGTTCCGATTCTACCTCTCAAACATCGACCACAAGCGGCATGTGTATTTAAAAACACCAGCAGTAATTTTGTTGACATAAATAAATAATCAAAGTTATATTGTTGCTAGAAAGAAATAATTAAAAGTTAATTACCAATTTATTGAGAAAAATATATGATTGTATTCCATTGTTAATTTTAATAAGTTGAACGCATAAATTATTTCATACTGTTAAACTTCTACATTGTTGAAAAGCAAGATATATGTTTGAATTTCACTATCTCAATTTCCAACTATCGTTTTAAGTAAATGGCACTACTGTTGTTACCTGTTATTCAAGTAAATAAAAGTCAAATTATCCTAATTCCCAATTCGGTGTCATGAATCCCATACCTACTCTCATACAGCCAGCTGACTAATAAACAAATAATTTCGATTGCACTAACAAGTCAATTTCAAAATGGCTCACAACGTGGTGGGACGAGTCAAAACAGAAAAAAACGCAAAACAAAATTAGATATAAAAACAGTATTTATTTACAAAATGGCGCCCAACATGGGGCGCAAGTTTAGAATTTGAGAAAGCAAATAAGAAAATAAAATAACTAAAAAAACTTAAAATTCTGCAATAAGACTAGAACATCAAATTAATCATCTAAAAGATCGCCATTGCATCGAGAAACCTGCAACACAGCAAAGGGAGCACAAAGAAGAAAAGAGAGAAGACGTTGGTGACATCTAGAGCTTCAAAACATAAGTACCAAGATTAAAAAAATTAAACCACTCAATTTAAAAATTGCATATGTTGTAGAAATGTATTACGTTAAATTTAATAACACTGCATGCATTTAAGAAGTAGTCGAGTAATCCAAGCCAAATCTAAGAAAATGAGTAATGAAACTGAAAAAGAACTTAATCTCATAGAGAATGAGGCAGAACAGGATAATGTTAGCCAGGGTCATCTGATCATAATTACTTTGTTGAGACAGATGAAACTGGAGATAACAAAGCAACAGAAAGAAATAGCTAGGGGAAATCACTGAAAAACAAGACAAGTTAGCCAGTGATCAGAAATAAATAGTTAGGGAAGTGTCAAGGAAACAAGATCAGCTCGCTACTGAAATTAACAACAAACAAAGCCAGCTAGCAGCTGATATAATTAACAAAATAGAAGAAATTGAATCAGAGCAAATGAAAAATCAGACAATTATTAAAATTAAGGAAGTGTTTAAAATGAACTTACTGGCATTAGGGAAAATTGTACAACCACAAATGTAAATGTAAATAATGAGATTGAGAAGTTGAACCCAAAATGTGATACCATAGCCGATAGTGTAGTTAAAGAAATGACAGAAGTAAGTGAAAATTTAGAAACTATCAGAACTGAAATGTGAGCACAAGAAGACTTGGTTACCAATTAGCGGATAACCAAAGGAAAATTGAAGAATAAACTAGTAAGCAATGAAAGCAATAATAGAAATAGTAAACCAAAGAAATGAAAAATAAAATAAATTACAACAGATTGTGGACGCACTTCATGTTCGCCAAGTACCTGGAAATGTACATAATAATGTGAATAGTGAGAACGAAGAGGTACTCCATAATTAACAGGACATTTCTAGCCATTACGGGTCGTCGCAGACTTATGAAATGTACCCAGAACACTAAAAACAGACTGCACACATACACACGCACTATTTTCACAGCAACGCAATCAACTCCGAGCATCTAATGTCAAGAGATCATAGCTCTAACTCCTGATGATCCAAAGCGATACCTTAGAGAGATCGAAGAGTAAGATAAAAATGGTACCACACTAGTTAAAATGAACATAGCCTGAAAAACCTTAGAAAACGGGCAGCTGAACGGTTACGACAGTGTCGGGAGATGAAGCAATGTGACAATTGGCTCAAAATCAAATCAGAATTGAAATACCTTGGGTAAATACAACCCCGAAGGCAGCTTAACAATGGACGACTATTTCATGCGGATAGCAAAAGAACCTCGAATGCCTGATCCGGATATGAGTGACCAAGAAATAATTTGCACAATAACAAGACATCTCCCAGAAAACATTAGGAACAATTTAATAGAAGCGAAACCTACGGATTTTCAGATGTGATATAATTGCTAACTGCGCTCTAACAAAACAAAACCAACACACAGGCAACCAGGTGTGCCCACCTAGGCGTGAAAATAATGAACAGTATAGTAAAAATAGAAACAACGACGAGGGCACCATGACACGGTACAGAACAAGCGAAGTCAAAACTGCGCACAGTTTCAAAATCAAAGTTCCACAAGGGAAAGGGGGTCACAGTAACCTCAAAGGATTTAGCCAACCTTCTAACGGCGCGAGAATACACTATAAGATTACAATGCCACGATTTGATGAAATGAGAAACAACCGATTCAGACGCACAATCGGCGTGGAAAAATCGCACAAATAAATGACGTCACATTATAAACTGGCAACGACACGTGTGAATAAGGAATTAAGCGGACATTTCAGAGGACCCAGGAGCAACCACCAAACTCCAACACCTGAAATATAGGGAAACTGAGCGGAAACGGGAAGAAAATCTTATATATGTTGCAAATAATACAGCAAAATCGATTGGCGCTGAGGCTACGATTAAAACGAGAACTGGAATGACCCTACAGAAAGACTAAACTGAGGTTACACCAATGCCTCTGACCGTAGCCTCCACTTCCATAATTCCGACACATGGGGCCCCTTAACCACATGCAGTAGCATTAACGTGGATAGAGAAATACGTATAATACAGATATTAAGCTGTAACTATTAAATCCGCCACAAATTAAGATTGAAATAAATGACACACACTGTAATGTAATGATAGATATCGGTGCATCAACTTCTGCAGCAAGAAATGGTTTATAGATTTATGCCAGTTGAAAAGGCACAGTATCTACTAGTTTGTAATGTGGAATGTACTGTTGCAGTTGGAAACCATTAAGAACGCAGCAAATACCAACTGATGTTAAACGTGAAAATAGATGAACGGCAGCATGAATTTATTTCATGGGAAGTACCTAGACTATATATACATAGATGTGATATTATGATGCAATCTCCTATATCATTGGTGAGCCAAGTAGACTTTTATCAGTGAATGGTTGCAGTGAAAGATGTATATAAGGATGTAATATTTGATTTTCTACAAGAGAAATTTGCAGTAGGCAAATCATGCCGCATAGGTGATAGCGAATAAAATATAGACGAGAACGAGCGATTCCTAGCCCAGTATATCACTAGGAAGCTTATACAAATAAGGGCAAAGGAAATTAAAATTCTAGATTTCCAGCAAAAAATTACAGCTGAAAAAGATACTTGTAAGAAGCACACATGTATTTAGTAAGAAACCTGGAACTTCTAAAGCTTATGAGCACAATTTTGAAACAATTTAATCACAAAGCTTGATCGATCCCAATGCGATCGAGGCAGAAGCTGAGACCATAACTGAGCCAATACTGAAAAGTAAGGTCGTAGGGTATCGAAATCAGAATTATGTAACCCAACTTGATGAATCCACAAACCAGAAACTTACGTTAAGGATGCCAATATATGACAGAAAACTAAATTCACACACAAAATCAGATAATCTTAAACCATAAAAGTTGAGCGTGCACTAAGAAGGCTAAGAGAAGCAAACCATCTACTGATATTGATTTAACCACGTCATTTTGGCAGATACCCTTACGTCTAGATGTTAGAAAGCATGTCAAGGCCGAACCCATGTGCCTTTGGTCTATCTACGAGATTGACCATGGGTTTTTATCTATGAACCCTCTTTAGCTGTTATGGTTCTCAGCGCCCCATTCTATAATGATACTCACTTACTCACCCACCCACCCACTCACCCACTCACTCTTTCACCACTCATTCGCCCACCCACCCACTCACTCACCCACCCACTCACTCACCCACTCACTCACTTACTCACTCACTTACCCACTCACCCACTCACTTACTCCCTTACCCACCCACTCACTCACCCACTCACTCACCCACTCACTCACTCACTCACTTACTCACTCACTTACCCACTCACCCACTCACTTACTCCCTTACCCACCCACTCACTCACTTACTCACTCACTCACCCACCCACCCACCCACTCACTCACTCCCTCGCTCACTCACTCATTCACCCACCCACCCACCCACTCACTCACTCACTCACCTACCCACCCACTCACTCACTCACTCACTCATTCACCCACCCACCCACCCACTCACTCATTCACTCACTCACTCACTCACTCACTCTCTCACCCACCCACTCACTCACCCACTCACTCACTCACTCACCGACCCACTCACTTACTCACCCACCCACCCACTCACCCACTCATTCTTTCACCACTCACTCGCCCACCTACCCACTCACTCACCCACCCACTCACTCACCCACTCACTCACTTACCCACTCACTCACTCACTCACTTACTCACTCACCCACCCACCCACCCACTCACTCACTCCCTCGCTCACTCACTCACTCATTCACCCACCCACCCACCCACTCACTCACTCACTCACCCACCCACCCACTCACTCACTCACTCATTCACCCACCCACCCACCCACCCACTCACTCATTCACTCACTCACTCACTCACTCACTCACTCTCTCACCCACCCACTCACTCACCCACTCACTCACTCACTCACTCACCGACCCACTCACTTACTCACCCACCCACCCACCCACTCACCCACTCACTCTTTCACCACTCACTCGCCCACCCACCCACTCACTCACCCACCCACTCACTCACCCACTCACTCACTTACCCACTCACTCATTTACCCACTCACCCACTCACTTACTCCCTCACCCACCCACTCACTCACTCACCCACTCACTCACTCACCCATTTACTCACTCACCCACCCACCCACTCACTCACTCACCGACCAACTCACTAACTCACCCACCCACTCACTCTTTCACCGCTCACTCACTCACTCACCCACCCACCCACTCTTTCACCGCTCACTCACTCACTCACCCACCCACCCACTCACCCACTTACTCACTCACTTACTCACTCACTTACCCACTCACTCACTCACTTACTTATTCACTCACTCACCCACCAACTCACTCACCCACTCACCCACCCACTCACTCACTGACTCACTCACTTACTCACTCACTCACTTACCCACTCACCCACCCAGTCACTCACTCACTCACTTACTTATTCACTCACTCACCCACCAACTCACTCACCAACTCACCCACCCACTCACTCACTCACTCACTTAGTCACTCACCCACCCACTCACTCACTTACTTACTTATTCACTCACTCATCCACCCAGTCACCCACCCACTCACCCACTCACCCACCCACTCACTCACTCACTCACGCGCCCACTCACTCACTCGCCCACTCACCCACCCACTCACCCACTCACCCACCCACCCACTCACTCACTCACCCACCCACTCACTCACTCGCCCACTCACCCACTCACCCACCCACCCACTCACCCACTCACTCACCCACTCACCCACCCACCCACTCACTCACCCACCCACTCACTCACTCGCCCACTCACCCACTCACTCACCCACTCACCCACCCACTCACTCACCCACTCACTCACCCACTCACTCACTCACCCACTCACCCACTCACTCACTCACCCACTCACCCACCCACCCCCTCACTCACCTACTCACTCACCCACTCACTCACCCACTGATGAAATCTCGATATTGAATCTTTAGATGCATAAATAGGTAAACGGCAGGGAATACAAAAATTGAATGAGGTATTTAGAAATTACGCAAAATATTCGTAGTAGGTTTTTTATTTTCAAGATAAACATTAATTAAAACTATCGCGTTTATAAGAATTGCAAATTCTGATAATGCAAAGCTGGTGTGGACCGGTAGCCATACATTTACTGGCTCAAAAACAAATGAAGACCGGTTTTCTCGTATCGAAAAGTATTATTAATAGTGGTCCATAGCGGTGTTCCAGCTTTAAGACTAACAATTGCATCATCTTCTGCGATATGTAACCGCTATTGATATTAAAACCATTAGCTCAAAAAGGAGAGTGGTGAAATGTTCTTATGACGTGAAGTATAAGTCTTATACTCACTCATTACGGAACATTACATACGGTCGTGAAATGTATAATTGCCTCTTCAGTCAACTGCATGTGCATAAAGTGGGGAGGGTCCTGACTAATATGCGCGCGTTTTCGCAAAAACTACAGTTATGGTTTTAATTAAAGATCGCTCGTTTAAAGAGCTTGAGGCGTTAGAGAACATGCTATTAAATATTTCATCCGCGAAAGTGATGAAGAACAGCGCCGACGCACGTAACATTCATCACAGCTAAAAAAAAATAACCAAAATATTTTTAAATACAGGACGCTCAACAGTAAGCTGAAATATTCTAGTATTCACAATTACAGATTATGGGGAACTAATGTGAATATAGCTTATGACGAAGATGTAAGATGTAAATCATAGTCACCATGCCATAAAAGTAAACTGGCATAACGTAGGCCACGAGAAATGAATAACAATTTTACCGATTGTGCTATAGAATATGTTCCAGAGCCACTGTCACTATGATTAATGTTGTCCTTCGTGGTTTAAATTATTGTTTAACGACGCTGTCAATTGCCAGGATCACATCAGCGTCGCCGGTATGCCAGAATTTTGTCCCGCAAGTATTCTTTTACATAGCAGTGAATATACTGGCATGGAACTGTCGTTTTTAAGCACACTTAAAAACCATCGGTCTGAACCGGATTTGAACCCGCGACCTTGGGATCAGTAGGCCAGCGTCTAACCAACTAAGCCACCTAGACCGACTATGTCAACGTGGTCTAGAGTTAATATGCTGGTCTCTGATTCCCAAGGTCGTGGGTTCAAACTCGGTGGAAGGAGATGGACATTTTTTTATTTTATTTTTTTTATTTTATTTTATTAAATTTTTTTTCCCCGTTTTTTGCTGGGGTAAATTCTTTAGCATTGTAGGGAAGTAAAGCGGAGGTCCAGTGTCGTAGATTTATAACACGTAAAAGGACCTCAAGCCAGATAAAGATGCCTTTGAGCAAAAACGAAGCGGTCAATATAAAACGAGTCGCTGAGAACCATAGCAGTTAAAGAGCGTCCATAAATAAGAACTCGATTTCATTTTCGCTCTAATCTCGAGTTGGTGACCTATCGTTTCCTATAATATCTTATAGTTTTTATATCTCCATTGTATTAAGAACTTTCTTATCATCTTGTATTCAATAACTACTGGATGAACCAGACCAGTTGTGTTTGAAATGCTCGTTAATTCCGAGAAAAACTATGGAGAGTTCTATCAGGGAAGTAAAGAGAGAAAGGTAAGGAAAACTTTATTCTAAATATCTGCTTTTTAATATTTTCCTCTATACTAAGACATGTTGTTGTATGAAGGGAAAATTACAAGCAAAACAAACGTTGTTGCATTTATTGTAAAACCTTACAGGCTGCTGAACATAGGTAGGTATATTAGTATATCTCAGATCAGCCTTGTAGACTATGGCTGAAGAAGCTTATGGCATTAGCCATACAAAACACGTATCTCTGAGTTGAGTCAAAAACTTAACTGCTACTAAAGTTGGGTCAGAAGCTTTACTACTACTGCCGCTGGCGCTGATTTATTTACTAATGTCCATAGCCCAAAGCAGTTATCCAAATTTACAAATGTATTCAGCGTTCTATACATTTTTTGCATTAAACAGTAATACAGGGTGATTCAATCAAGCGATTCCTTACCGGTGTATAATAAACATTCAGTGTAATATTTATCCAAACGAAAAAATATGTTACATTAATGTTGATGTACAATTTTATGCAACACAGGAAATCATTTCATTTCATGAAAATTATGTCCCGCAATTGGTCTCCATTTCTGTAATGGCAATCTACCAGCTAAGATGCATATCATCCAACTATTAACTCTTCCACTATGTATAGTAAGAAGAGGAAGTATTGTATTCCACCCAAAAATTCGATGTCGACATTTCACCGGAAATGTTTTGAGGCCCCCTGAATAAAAAAAAGCATCTTCAGAAAAAGGTCCGCGCGCGCGTCTCTCTCTCTCTCTCTCTCTCTCTCTCTCTCTCTCTCTCTCTCTCTCTCTCTCTCTCTCTCTGTGTGTGTGTGTTTGTGTGTGTATGTGTGGACAGCGTAATTCAAAAACGAAAAGTCGGTTAGAAACCAAAGTCGGTATTTAAGTTTAATATTTTTCAAGAGTGCGACTCGTAGATTTTGAAGAAAATTCATTTACCCTAAGCTACCCTTTATATGGAAACCTTTTTGGGAAATTTTTATTTTATCGATAATTTCTGCAATGGTTTTGATTAAAATGCCACATGTTTAAGATATTTTTGTGACAAATGAAATGTATATTTTGAATTTTCTGGCTATAGCCCATGTAGTCCTGTTTGCTCTGGATGACTTTTTCATAACTGCTAAAGCGTAAGAAATAGATCAAATCTTACTGTACAAAAATGTAGATCTTGCTAAAACACACAACTTATGTCCAAATAAATGTTTTTTGTAGAGTGAACCACTTCGGAGATATTCCTTATTATTTGTTGTGAGTTTTGGAAATCTTCGTCAAATGAAACATGGTTATTAATTTTTTTCATACGTCAGCCGTGCAAAGGGAACGGAATTTGAAAGCTTTAAAACATTTGGCTATCACTCAAAGTCTGCTGTATTCCCATATTCCCCTTGCACCTACAAGGAAGTAAGCAAATGAGATAATTTCTGCAAATGTTTATCACAACTATTACGAAGAAGATAGAGGAATAAGAGTTTGTAGGTATGGTCAGTACAAGAGTAGAGCAAGTCATGTAAGTGCAACACATAAGATTTTTTGTAATATTTCAACTTCAGTGGCATTAATTACTCTGTGAATGTTAATTGAGGGAGATTAGGAATATCAGAAGTACAGCTTCTCATAAATTCTTCCATTTTTCGTCTGATAGTTTGGAATAGCGCCGGTATTTTAAAAGATTAATCTCAAGTAATGGAATAACCGCCATCCAACATGGAGATCACAATCTCTTTTTCAACATGAAGTCTTAAACAGAATTATGCTATCATATCTGCTCTGAGGCACAAAAGGGGAGATCCACAATAAAAATATTCTGAATTATTGCACAAGTCATTCCAAGTTTGAAAAGCCATCCGTGTAACGCCAGGTAAACTGAGTAATTGCTTACAATATTTTTTCTGTTGCCAAGTATCAT
Source organism: Tenodera sinensis (assembly GCA_030765045.1). Lineage (NCBI taxonomy): Eukaryota > Metazoa > Arthropoda > Insecta > Mantodea > Mantidae > Tenodera > Tenodera sinensis. Next base: position 164,190,664 of record CM060962.1, read on the forward strand.
TCTTTCATCAGTTCTTACCTATTGGATCGTTGACGTGTCTTTTAGATATTTAAATTCAGAAAACATTCAAACTACATATTGTCTATTCTTAAGTCATTCAGTTCATTGCTTTTGAATATATTATAAGTATTAATTTTATATATTTATTGAAACAAATCAACAACTTTCCAAACTTGTGGGTTGCCAAATTTGACAAAGTAAACAAACAAAAGAACACAATAACATTACTAGCCATTAGACAATAATTTATGGTTCAATTTAGCAATGTAAAGGCCAGATATGGTGATAGTATTAATACTTGAATGGTTGGTTTTATGCGATTAAAACCTTTAAATATAGATCATAAAAACAAATCAAATTTTATTACCTTCTTTTTAGTGTTATGGCGTTTTCCGTTGGACTAGATAGTAAATAGCAATGCTTAATATAAAACAAGGCATTGTCATATTTTTACTTTATTTCCCTGTCCCAGCTTCATGTGAAAGCAGGCACTAGACAGCCTGTAGCCATGAACTTATACACCCGGTATAATTATTGGTGAATCTCTTTAATTATTGAGTACCAAACGTAATGAATTAAATTGGAACCTTCAAGTGGAAGATTTAGTTAGCCATATATTACACCATGGTATAGTATAAATTGGAATGAAAATATATAGCAACGGATGGAATAGAAATAACTGTTATTAGGCAGCAGGTTGAAATTTATACGCTTACCTCGGATCCGGTTGAAATATGTGGTTGAGGCTGCCATTAAGAGATTCAGAAAAGTACCAGAAGCACTGAGAAATTAATGAACTATAAGAGGAAATTTCTGTGCAATGCTGAATACGTTAGATTCATACACCCACATTACACACGCTGTCTGAAAACGTCATCAATCATCCTAATGTTTTAATGGTTAATGCCTTCAGGTTCTTATGATTATACAGGATGGAAGTGACATGATCCATCAGACTTTAACAGTAAATTTCTCATGTTGTGAACAACAAGAAAGTCTAATACCAAAATGTTGAAAAGTTTATAGTTTTCTAGAAAAAAATATTTTCATAAAAAAATTTATCATCACCTGGCTGATTATTATTTATTGAAGGTTATTGATTTATGTATATATTCATATACGGCTATGAACCAATAATAATTCAGCCAGGTGATGATACATTTTTTTTTAATAAAAATATTATTTTCTAGACAACTATAAACTTTTCAACATTTTGGTATTAGACTTTCTTGTTTTTCATAACATGAGAAATACGCTGTTAAAGTCTGACGGAACATTTCACTTTCGCGTGTATTCGTATAAGGTGACAACAAGTCCATATGTCCACATCCGTTCACGAAGCAATTCCTCCCAAGCAACCATTCCGAACAAGATAAATGCCCCAGACACCACAGTTTCCCAGCTCATTCTTCCCTAGTAGATCCTACCATCATCTACATCTCGCAGGTAAAGCCGTGTAACGGCTAGGTCTGCGGAAACGACACCCGGGCGGGGGGACAATCCCCTTTCGGCTCGAACCTCCTATGGGCCTCATATATCCACTTTCTCAATAAAATAGTTTCAGTTTTTGGATAGGAGAGTATGAAAGATATGTAACCAACAATAAACTCTTAATAGATTCAGTTTTCGGAATGTTATTGTATATATTTCAGTTGAATATCGCTACCGTTTTAACGAATAGGTGGGCTGGAGTGCGTTTGTTTCCAATGTTTCTTTTTTCCTTTCCTTTATTGAACGTTGGCAGAGAATATTTAGCATTTGTGTTCCTCGCCAGCTCTGGGTGAGCCAAATTCCCATGCCTATGAACACCAGCCCCTGGATGAGTCCGTTCCGTATTGGTTTGATGTCACAAGAGTGGCACTCAAACATTAGCCTATAAACAAAATGGCCTACAGGCTTATGAGCGAAGGAAAAGACCAGGACTGAGTGACATGCTAGAATCAGTAAAGGGCGTGGCAGAAGTGGTTTAGTATTTCCTTGCCAACATAAGCCACTGTGCATTGCACGATTCTTTGCACTGGCCTGTACACTAGATACAATTGAATTATTCAACACAACCACTGGAGACATGTTTCAATCTCTAAAGGAATTCTAAAAGAATTCTCAAGGAATACAGCTTTTTGCTCAGGCTTACCTGAACACTGGAATTCCAAGGGTTGAAGGTTAGAATGCCAATCATACGTGCTAACTGGTTTATGTGAGCGAATAATAGTAACGAAAAGCCGACATAACTTATTTAAATATTTGTCCTATTAAAAGTTTGTCAAAAACGAAACTTGTCATTGACGTTGTGTTTATAAACTTTTGTTATGTATCTGTTTTAAAGAAATTGATAATGTACGAGGTACTTCTTCTTTATGGTTTTGAGTCTAAGTAGAATCATGCCTTTGTGGAAAAAGGTTCAGAAACCATATAGCCCATTTTATGAGTGGGACCTAAGTTATATTTTACACCAAGTTGTATCAGTAGTACAAAAACATACACGTGTAAACATTTTAATTTTGTCCTGAATTTGTAGACTATTCTATATTTGTTCATTCAAACTGGAAAATTACCATTAACACTTTGATTACAATTTTATTAGGATATGCAGAGATAAGCGTTTAACTTAATCACAAATGACACTATTCAGAATGATATAATGGTAATTTATGCAACAAGTGTATACTCTAATGACTATGGTAGGAGATTTATATCAAGATTATCCACGAATGGGATGCTGATATCTTTACTAGATAAATTTTAGGATTTAAATCATGAAATAATTCGGTATTCATAGGGGAAATAAATGAGAGAATGTTATGAAAAGCTAGTTTCTCTCTCTCTCTCTCTCTCTCTCTCTCTCTCTCTCTCTCTCTGCATTTCATTTCTTATTACGTAGCGTGTTGGAACGATAAGACGCCACTTGCATGCATTCCCTTTCTGGGAGAGAAATGAACATGTGTTACGGACTTTGATGTAGCCTATTATCATCACAGCGCGTTGAGTAATTATAAATTCAGATCTTTATAATTTTATATGTAATAATTTACACAGATTTATCATCTTCGTTACTGAAACAAAAGAATATCACAAAATGGTTTCATTTTCTCTTTATAAGCCACGGCAACTTGGAATTCCGGTATTATGTCATTGCTATGGGAAATATGCCATTGATATTATAACACAATGACATTTCGACAAATCTCACTTCTGGCATTAGTGTGACAAGTGACGACAAAATCCAGTTTCTTTTTATCACTTTATTTTCCTTCTAAAACTAAAGCACAAACACACACACACACACACACACACACACACACACACACACACACACACACACACACACACACACACACACACACACACACACACTGCTAACAGCTGTCTCGTTCAACACTCACGACCCTTTCACATACGACTACTAATCTCCCGTTTGTCTCACAAACAGCCCTCTCTCGCTTTTTGTAGGTGAGGATGACGTGGCATTGATTTTTCTGGAAATTCACTTTTTCCTCGACGCTTCCACAAACAAGCTGGAGGTTGAAGCTTCCGGAATGTTCTCGAAACTTTTTGTTCTGCCGCGCTCATTGTTGGATGTAACTGGCCTCGAGTTGTGTGAGGTAGCTTGATCTTGGCTCCTTTTTTTATGCACGCGACCGGTAGGCGTGAGGTAGCTTGACCTTAAGTCTTTGAGGCGTGCACCCGCGGCCGGCGTCACAATGTGATTGACAGGCGTGTCATGAGCCAGTTACACACGACACTGAATGCAATAACAGCTGTCTCTTATGCTAAGATTGCATAAAAGAGGTTATTTCGATTCTTGCACTATATCATTGGTACTAAATCTCCAGTTACATGTCACATGATAAACAAGTACCAAGTTATCTCTTATCAATTTTCTTCCATTTGTATTCAGTGGGTTAAGTTTTATCTGCTCTTAGGTCGCAATCTACCAAGCGTGTCTTCAGATTCTTGAGTAGTTGCTAGCCTTGAGGGGAGGGTGGGTAGTAGGCCCTTTATAGTCGAAAGAAGAGACAATTGAAGAAATGAAAGGCTATTAAGACCCTTAATTCGTCATTTCTGTTTTTACTGTTGCTGTCCTCGATGCTAATGGCTATAAAGAATATAAAAAACGAAGCAAAATTGCGCAGCTGGAGTCCTAAGGATAATAAAATATTAAGGCGTAGATAAAGAATGAGAGATGTTGAAGTTCTCGAAGAAAACATCAATTATTACAAGGCGGAACATGCCTTGGAGCAGTTGATGTTGATGTAACTGACCAGGTGGAAAGGTTTGCAAAGATACAATCTACGAAAACTACGAGAAACTCAAAAAATCCTGATGCTATCTTCGCTTAAGGTGATAGCAGCATCTTGTTCAGGCTGATGAATTTGGTAAGGTAAGGTGTTATTAAACGGGCACTCTGAGGTGTGTCTCCCGCACCCTACTCATAATTCTTGACCTCCTCCCCCTCCTCCTGCCTCTCTTCTTTTCAATGTTTGGCCACACTGGTTTCTTTATCTGCCGCTAAGGTCAACAAGTGAGTACACTTTTACGATCCTATATAAATCAAGTAATTTTGAATTAAAGCGGAGTATTCAAATGGATTGGAATTGGCACAATAACCATCAATTTCAGGGCTTAGGCTAGGTAGACCTCCTTCAACCTTAGTAGATCTGTAGAACTTCGTAGTTTCTGCTGTTCTGAACACTTTATGAACCTAAGCTTTCACTGCAATACTGTTTTAATCTTAAGTTTCTCCTCAGATAATATAAACAATAAAATGTTAACTTTAATAATACCTGGAAACTGTTATTAAATCTAATATCTAGGTTTAGTTTTACAGTTTTGTCATCTTTGATTATACAGATGACCTGTTATCTTTGAGAAATTGCATAACTAGCAAGTTTTAGTGTATCTAAAACACAGTGTGTGTTTACTTTAGAGCATTGATCTTACTCTACGATCTGGAGCAGTTTGCATTTATACAGAACTTTCCAGAAATTTGTAGTAAAGAAAACGAATTTAGTAAAATGCAAGGGTATCAATACTTTTAACGAGGCCCTGGTAGCTTCCCCTTGTTCCCCTCTATGTACCCCTCTCCAGTGACCGCACTATTCATGCTACATGCTATAAGCTTATTGAGAAGTCGCTCCGCAGCTTTCATGTAACCAAGATTCCTCTAGAGACGGGAATTCCGGTGGCAGCACTGCCTGCCGCGAGCGTATGGTTATGGTGTTCCGCGAAATAAAATATCTGATAGATTTAGTACGTAATTCATGAAAGGTAATGTAGTTAAACAGGTTAACAACGTTAACTTGAGCGGTACGCACCAGAACGGTGCGGAGGGACTTTTGATAACCCTATAGTTATAACTAATGACACATCAGCCTGAAAGGAAAGTCTTGATTTTTTCTGGTGGCTCAGTAAATCGTCACCCCTATCTTTATCCCTCTCCAGTAACATTATTCACGCTAAATGCTAGTTATAACCAATGACGCGTTGGCTTGAAACGAAAGTATTGATTTTTTTCTAGTTGCTCAGTAAATCATTACTCATTAAAGTTACAACTGTGGCTTCTTTCACATCATGTTGTATAAATCCAAAGCTACACGTGGCCAGATTATTGGTCTATGGCAAGCTGGTAATACAGTTCAACAAATTTCAGAAACTGCAAATTCACAGAAATATAATTAAATTTTAATGCCGCCTATCAAAGGCACTTGTTTTCACTGAAAATATAGAATACCTACTATACTAAAATACACTATCTACAGAGTTTATTAATTTATGTTGGGTTTTATTGCCACTCAAGAAAGGCGGTTTATTGCATAGGTATTAGAAGAAAACCTATCATACAAAAGCAGAAACTGTATTACGATGATATAACGTAATATACAAACATATTAAAGCAACTTTGATACGATTTTTAATTCCAGTAAAACACAAGGAGAGTTTGTAGAATTAAGCGTTTTTTATACTTTTCAGTGTAATATGGAATAAAGTTTACTGTAAAGATTTACATGTTTATGTGATTCTAAGGACAAAGTTATTCTTATAACGTAGAATCGTTTAATTCAATAAATACTGCTTATTTCTAGCAATATTTGCAATCTTTTCCATAACAGACATTAAGAATTTGGAGATAAATCTAAATAAAATTAAAACATGGTTTTCTAGGAGATCAGATGCATCTACCCTCCCACCTCCCCCACCTTTCCTTGTTCTCATTACAGCCCCACGCCTCTAGTCCCGTATTGCAACTGTCATTGTTCACTACTTATACCTCATACCTTGCGAGATCCCGTAAGACGATAAGAACTGAGAGGTGATCCCAAACATTGCATATTACTAAATTCGTTTTGTGTACCACGAAGGTGTGTATTTTTAAATAAAACGCCCATTATTTCTATCCCTTAGCATGTTAAACTCATCTTGATTCAAATTATATAAGGAGGAAGTATCAGATTGTGGCAGAAGTAGGTTTTGCATTTGGAGTAATTTGTAAAATAAATTATGACTCAGGGCTTCTATCTCATGGCTAAAATTTCGTTAAAATGTTCAGAAGATTAAAAAAAAAAAGGATTTATACCAAAAAAATACTTTGAACTTTTAGCTTTAATTACATGCTATGGCATTTGCTCTTAGATCTCTTTAAAGCTTTCACGGTATTAATTCCCAAGAATACACGGTCTAGTGACCTGTATTTGTTTCCAACGCCTTTTGTTCACTTTTGAACATTCTTACATTTTTGCGCATTAAAACATTCCATACGTTGTAATTTGTCACTATTCTTGTTCAAATTTGCAGTAGAACCTCAGAGAGAATGAACTTCAACTGCCACGTGGTTTTTCTTATATAGCTCTTTTGTGTACTAGATTTTAAATAATTTGACAGCATTTTTATCTTTTCAGGATCACGTTTTCTCCATCGTGTAGAACACCTGTCTAATTAGTAAATTAAAATTGAAATAAAATGATTTGTTAAAAAAAATTAAAGGTATCTGCAAAAAATTTGGAACAAACGTATAATTTTAGTAGAGCAGCATGTGACAAAATGTTATAAACATTTGAATAAAAGCGGCAAGATTTAGAAATTCCACCTAGGGGTACCCATAAGTTTCATGGATATTTGAAGAAAGAGTTCATAACAATCGAGCGGGTAGGCTCAGGTGCTAACGTCTGTAACCCGCATTCGGGAGGTCGCGGGCTCAAATCCCGTGGGCCGAACGATCTGACTGGGTGTTTTCGTGGTTTCCCTTATTTGCCAAGGTAAATACTGGATTGAATATTTAATACCACGACCAGAAGTTTCATTTTAAGTATAAAACAACAATAAATATGAAAAATAGATGGTAACAGTGAATGCTGTAGCATCTATCGACAGATAATGAGATGAAATACAGTGCATGGCACCCTAATACCATCTACCTTCTTACAGAGACGGAAGTACAGCTGCCCTGCACTGGTACCTCTGTGCACTCGTGACGAAGCGAGATGGTATGGCACAGGGATGAGACCTAAAACGCTAATTGTCCGCCATGCATCGATCTACGAGGTATCTCCTAGTAGATCCGTCGCGACATGTTAAAGCGACGGAAAATAAATAGAAGAAAAAAAAAAAAAAAAAGGTTCATAATAGTGGAGCGACCAAAAATATACCATTTTAACTTACTGAAATACGAAATCTTGTTACCGTAGTTTCATTCAAGATGGATGCAACAAATTCATCCAATAAAAACAATGTATCCCGTTTAAAATACATTTCCCATATGGATTTATACTTAAGATATCTCACAATAGTTATACTCGTCTTATGTGTGAATCTGCGGCGGAAATTTTTGTTAATTTTATAGAAATAGCCTATGTCTATTGTTTGTAACAGGCTAGTGGCTACGATAAGCAAACACTAAGAGGGGTATACCTCCTAGAAATTATGGTCCTTAGCGTCAAGCTGCTATTATTATAGATTCCAAGAGCTTACTGATGTCATTAGGGCACTTTGATTTGTACATCCTTTGAGAGGACCCGGGTACATGTTTTAACTGCATATTTATGCCAAATGTCCAGCTATTTAAAATAAAATCCAAAGCAGCCTAACTCATCTTTGTCCTACAGAAACTTCGAAATCACCTTTGAAAACAAGACTAAGTTTGCCTGCGTTAATCTACAGTTCGATACTAACTTCAAGATTATACTATAAACATATAAATCTTAGACGTTCTGATAGTCATCTAAGGTACAACCAATCTTTGAATTTTGATGAAACGAAGGTGTTAATGAGATTAGAATGCTTAAGAACAAAGAAGTTACAAAAGAATACCTGGCAACTAATGTGGAACTCGCAATCAGGCCCTCCAGATTCGCTGTTAAAGATCACAATGGCAGACGTTTGCAGACTAGACCAAGATGAAATTGGTGGCATATGCCTTCACAAAGTGGAATGGCGGTAATGAGTGACGCTCGCATTCGGGAGGTCCCGGGTTCGATTCTCCTTGGGACGGTCACTCTGGCCACGAGGTTTTTGTGGTGTTCCCTGATCGGTAGGTGTATGCTGCGACGGTATCTCCTCTACGCTCAGTTAACTGTCATTTCCTTTGATCTATCCCACCTCATCTGTTTGAGGGTTGTAGGACGAATCGATGGGGTTGGGTGTGTAGCGACAGGACGGTGTAATTTTCCCTATGTAAATATTCCTCCCTAGGGCTTGGGGGAACTGCTGGAGTCCCCTTCCCACCTAGGAGTGACTCGTTTATTCCCGTGGTCCCCAGGTGTTCTAAGGCAGGGCTAACCGGGGTGAAGTTGCTAGGGATCCGTTCCTTGTTAGCGCTGGTCACACCTCGGGTCTCGTCTTAATCCCTTCCTCCCAAGGGTCACGTATGAAGCACAAAGGGCCCTATACGACCTATGTGCTATGTTCCAATTACTGGAGGCTCCTCCATCTGATTTTCATAATACATCTTCATTAGATAGTGTTTGGGAGATCTTATCGGCGAAATTGGTCATTTTCATTATACAATTCCATTGTTTTGTCCGCTTTTTATCTGTCTGATGTAATAAATATCACGTCCCCTAAAGAAGTCGCAACCAAGCGTGAATACGTGTATCGAGTTGATCGGCTAGAACATTTTCTGATGGATGAAAGGCTGGAGGGACACAAGCATACGTGGGTGGATGTGTTCATCTAAACCGATTAAATCGATCGGGTTTAAATGCATTGAATAGTGCTAAATGGATGGGAAGTTTATCTGCCCACCATCTAGCAGCCAGCTCAAGTCACTGAACTTGTGAGTTCTAAGGGAAAGCTATTCAGACTGCCTGTATGTTTGCTTTTTATCACTCTATTTATTGTACAGCAACTTCATGAAATTGCCGTTGAATGAATGATAGACTGTGTAGACGCAAAAACTGGATAATCTACACGGAAGAGCGAAGATCGTCAAGAACGTTAATGGTTAGAGAGTCAACAAGATGTGATATCGAGAAATGAACGTCAGATAGTTTCTATTTGGTTTTTACGGCAGTTCCGTAATTAAACGTTGCAGTAACTTTCCAAGAGATTGTCACTTGAAGTGAGTGTTGATGCCACTCGTTTTAGAAGAGTTGTTTTCTTGCTTCAGTGCTTGTCTACTTGGCTCTTGCGTGTCGGTAACGAGGATGTCAGGTGAATGTTTCACCTCACCGAATGCATTAGAAAAAATCTCATGTGTTCCACACATGTGACTGTCTCTACTCTTGTACTGAGCATTTTTACAAACTCTTATTCCTCTATCTTCTTCGTGTTAGTTGAAATAAACATTTGCACAAATTATCTTATTGCGTATTTCCTTGAAGGTGCAAGGGGAATATTAGAATACAGTAGATTTTGAGCGATAGTCAAATCTTTTAAAGTTTTGAGATTCCGTTCTCTTTCCACAGCTAAGATATAAAAAATGAATAACCATCTTCCATTTGACGAAAGTTTTAAGTATTCCAAAACTCACACAAATAACAAGGGATATCTCCGAAATGGTTTCCCCTACAAAAGAAAATTTATTTGGACATAAATTTCGTGTTTTAGCACGATGTACATTTTTTTCTATAGTAAGATTTGGTCTATCTCTTACGGTTTACCAGTTATGCAAAAGTCATGCAGAGTTAATATGACTACATTGGCTATAGCCAGAAAATTAAAAAATTATGTACATTTCATTTGTCATAAAAATAACTTAAACATGTTATTTTAATCAAAATCGTTAGAGCTATTTTCGATAAAATCAAATTTTTCGAAAAACGTTCCATGTGAAGGGTAGTTTAGGGTGAAGGAATTTTCTTCAAAATTTTCGTGTCGCGTCCCTGAAAGACACTAAACTTAAATACCGACTTTGGTTTCCAACCGATTATTATTCGTTTTTAGTTATGCTGTGCACAGACTTACAGACACACGTGGACGTACAGACATACACACACGCACGCACACACATACGGAACTTTTTTCTAATAAGTTTTTTTTTTTTTTTTTTTTTTTTTTTTTGTATTTAGGGGGCCTCAAAACTTTTATTTCCGGTATAATCTCTACACGGAATTTTTGGGCGGAATCCAATACTTCTACTTACTATACGTAGTAGAGAAAGTAATACTAGTAAATTATAAGGCAACGAAGTCCAGGACTCAATGCCACATGCTTCTAGAAAATGTGTCTTTCGATTCTTTCCAATAGTTCTTTAGTTTAGAAGAGCTGTTGTGCCCTCACATGACCTCCCCTACTCACTCATGTACAAATTATTCTTAAAATCGCTTAGTTTTCTATCTGCATCGTCCAGCTTAAGTGATGGTCAATCCAAACACCTAGGAAACAGACATTTTTAATTTCTCTACTACGTATAGTAAGTAGGGGAAGTATGTATTGTATTCCACACCCACAAATTCGATGTCGAGATTTCAACGGAAATATAGTTTTGAAGCCGCCTGAATCCAAAAATAGTATTTTTAGAAAAAGGTCCGTGTGTGTCTGTGTCTGTCTTGTTTCTCTCTCTCTCTCTTTCTCTCTCTCTCTCTCTCTCTCTCTCTCTCTCTCTCTCTCTCTGTGTGTGTGTATGTGTGTGTGTGTGTGTGTGTGTGTGTGTGTGTGTGTGTGTGTGAACAGCATAACTCAAAAATTAAAAGTCGGTTAAAAAGCGACGATGCGATACGAAGCTTTTAAAGAAAATTCGTCCAACCTAAGCTATCCTTTACATTGAACTTTTTTTTTAAATTTTCATTTATGGCTCTAACGATTTTAATCAAAATTCCACATGTTTAAGATATTTTTATGGCAGACGAAATGTATATTTTGCTTTTCTGTCTACAGCCTATGTAGTCCTGTCTACTTTTGATGACTTTTGCATAACTGGTAAACCGTAAGAGATAGACCAAATCTTACTATATAAAGATATAGGTCTCGCTAACACACACAAGTTATGTGCAAATGCATTTTTAGAGTGAACTATTTCGGAGTTTTTCCTTGTTATTTGTGTGATTTTTGCAATACTTAAACTTTTCTCAAAGAGAAGGTCGTTATTCACTTTTTTATCATGGCCGTGCAAAGAGAAAGGAATTTCAAAGCCTTGATATAGCGAGCAGTTTTAAAATATTTGACTATCGCTCAAAGCCTAATGTATTCCTATATTTCCCTTGCACCTACAAGGAAATAAGCAATACGATAATTTCTGTAAATGTTTACATCAACTAACACGAAGAAGATAGGGGAATAAGAGTTTGTAAGAATTGTTAGTACAAGAGTAGAGAAAGGCATGTGAGTGCAACACATCAGATTTTTTCCTTAGTAAGAATTCCTTTCAAATGCTAAGGAATCGAGTTTTATGGAGTTGAAACCTGCTAGTAAAATGACTTAGGTTTCATTGTGGGTATCCATTGTAATGCTTGAGTAGATTAGTAACGGACTAATTTATCACTGGTCGACAAGATTTTTTTCACAAGAAATCTGAATAGTGAATCTAGTGCATTTTTTCATCCTGAATTCAGATATGTAGTCAGAATTTTCCCATCAGGCATAGTTTTTCTGTGAAAGCTACTTTTCAAAATATGATTTTAGCGTTTTCTTTGACCTGTCATAGGAACCTTTACCTCATATGTAGCTATTTTACTCAAGCCGTATTTATTGAAATTATTTGTAATATCACGCTGAAGCACCACAAAACAAGACTGTGCAGGTTCATTCATGTTTAGACATGCTCAGACCTGTCTGGCATTGTGATGTGTCAGTATTGAGCTGACTGTGACATTGTTCACTAGTGAAATATTTCCTTCCTTTCTGTTTAGAAGTGTATTGTGTATGTTGTGCATGTTGTATTTCAGTGCTTAATGTTTTCATCATGCCAAGAAAGTGTGTAAATCATGCAGATAATTTCTGCTATATTTGTGGTGAGCTGACCTTCAAGTATCAGAGGCGAAATATGACCCCACTTGTAAAGAAGTGTTATCATCTTTACTTTGGCTGTCAAGTTGGAGATTTTGATAAGAGCTGGGCCCCAAATACATGCTGTGTTTCGTGAGTTAGACTGCTGACTGGGTGGAAAAATGGTACACATCATATGCCATTTGCAATTCCCATGATTTGCAGGGAACCGAAGGATCATTCAACTGACTGTTATTTTTGTTTGACATATATTAAAGGAATCACATCTAAAACAAAATATACAGTTAAGTATCCGAATTTGCAATCTGCATTGAGACCTGTCTTACACAGTGAAGATTTCCCCGTACCAGTATATGTAGATACAACCTTAAGTGATAACTCTGATTCTGACCTAACTGAAACTCAAAATGATTCAGATGAAAATAAAAATGATCTTACATATGAAGCCAGTAGCTGTTCATCAGAACCATACTTTCCCAATCAGCAAGACCTTAATGACCTGATTCGGGATTTAAATCTGTCTAAACTGCAAGCTGAAGTTTTAACTTCCAGACTCAAAGGGTGGAATTTACTCCAAAAAGATGTAAGAATAAGTAGTTATCGTAGCCGCCATAGTGTTTTCAAAGAATACTTCTCTGAAGAATATGGTGTTGTGTTTTGTAATAATATTTGTTCACTTATGGAAACTCTTGGGCATCAACACCGACCAGATGAGTGGCGATTGTTCATAGACTCCTCTAAAGTAAGTTTGAAGGCTGTGCTGCTACATATTGGTAATGAACTTCCATCAATACCAGTAGCGCATGCCGCTATGAAAGAGACATATCAAAATATGAAACTAATTTTAGAGAAAATACAATATGGAAAATATGAATGGAATATCTGTGGTGATTTAAAGGTCATTGCTTTATTGCTTGGTTTGCAACTTGGGTTCACCAAATTTTGCTGTTTTTTGTGCGAGTGGGACAGCAGAGATAAGAAGTCTCACTACGTTAGAAAGTCATGGCCAAAACGTGAATCTCTTCTCCCTGGCCAGAAAATGTGGCATGTGTCCCTTTAGTGAATCCTGAAAAAATATTTTTACCTCCATTGCGTATTAAGTTAGGAGTTATGAAAAATTTCGTCAAAGTTATGGATAAACTTTCTGATGGATTCTTGTACTTGAAATCGAAATTCCCCAAAGTCAGTGATGCTAAATTGAAAGAAGGAGTTTTTATAGGACTACAAATCCGATCATTAATGGCAGATGAACATTTCGAGGGACTGTTAAATCCACTGGAGAGAGCAGCCTGGCAGTTTTTCAAAAGTTTATGTTGCAATTTTCTTGGAAACCATAAAGCAGAAAACTATCGTGACATAGTGGCTGATCTTCTGCATTCTTATAAAGCTATGGGATGTAACATGTCTTTAAAAATTCACTTCTTGGACTCTCACTTGGACTTCTTCCCCGAAAACCTTGGAGCTGTCAGCGATGAACACGGTGAGCGTTTTCATCAGCAAATTTCTACGATAGAGAAGAGGTACCAAGGCAAGTGGAGTTCCAATATGCTGGCTGACTACTGTTGGACTAAAATGAGTGACGTTCCAGATGCAAAATATACCCGAAAATCACCATCTACCACTTTCTAGGTAAGTCAGAATCAGTAGTTATAATTTTGAGTTAGATAGCTAGTTACGGATTTTTTAGAATATTATAAAAATTCAAATGAATATCACACAAAACTCCTGCCCGATGCGGACAAACTGTAATTATATTTGAATTCAGCATGAAAAATACTTTTAGAATCTGTTATTTTAATTCTTGTGAAAGAGAAAAAGTTAATTTTTTTAGACCAGTGTTATGTGAATAGTTTTACAGTTTTACAGAAGACATGCAATATTTAAGAGTGCTTATAATGTGGCAGATAGTGGGATTATTCCACTAATGAGAATTTTCTTGACTCTATGGTTGATCGCAATACCAATACTGATAAACAAATTCTGCAGTCCAAGGGGAATTTACTTCCTTCAAATAACAGTACAAATTACTTGACATTCTTCTCTATAAGAAGAATGAGAATCTCTTAAGCTTCTTATTGTTGCAGGGAGGATTAAGTTGTTGGTTGAAATAGCTTTTAAAATTTCTTGCGAATGTTTATTGCACACGTTTTGTTTGTCATAAGCTAGGCACATCTCTTGTTTCGTGAAAGAGACTTCTCTAAGCTGAGGCGTTGCCCAAATTCTACCTCTACACAGATGTTCATGGTTATACGGTTTTGTTTCCAGTCCATTAGTTACCGGTATTGAACACATGTATATAGCAAGGGTGTGTTAGATTTAGATAAAACAAATTACCTCCATGCAAAGGGCAGTTTCAATAGCAACTTAACCCGGAAGCCCCACAGCTGGTTTCGCTAGCACGAGGATCTGTTGGGGTGAAAAGAGGTAAACAAAGTACAGCAAGCCAAGCGGATCGAATTGCCTTCTTTGAATCACCCGGTAGCGAGGCTTTGTCCCCGAAGAAAAGAGTGCCAACGTACTTCCTTGAACTTGCCAATGGTAATCTATCAACTCCTCGGAATGTACTGCAACACTGACAATATTTGATATTTTTCTGAACGTAACATAACATAAAACTACAATCGTCCATTCAGCTGTGTAGAAATAACGAAAAATAAAACAAGAAATGCCGTGCAATGGTAGTATTTGGAATATATACAAAAGCATATTAGTACTGAAGCAGCATATGGTAATAAGATTTGAATTTATGTTTCACGGTGTTTTAAAATGGTTAATGCATTGAATACCTGTACTTGCAATGTTAGCATATAGTTTAATGTTTCTCCAAGGAATGTCGTTCATTCTTTCTGGATTTTGTAAAACATGTGATGATCCAAGGAGCAGATGACAAACTAGAATGACCTAGTTGTAAATTTGGACCAACTTTACCAAGTTACTGGTGGTTTTCTCTGGTCTTGGCGATGCACGCAGTGTTGGTATATGAGCACATGATCTCAAATGCCCATTTGGCTGGAAACAATAAAACTAACGCGAACAATACAATACAGTACACTGGTTTCTAATGCAAGTCAACATCAACAGAACTCGTACATGCAAAAATGGTAGAGGTGTCTAGAGCAGCCATGTCCAAACGCAGGCCCATGAGCCGACCTTGGCTCACCCTCCCCGCGCATCACGTGGGCTTTGTAACTACCGACACACCCCTTCACTTGCCGTGAATGCCATCGTAATCGTAACAGTGGTGGATAATTTCGATAATTACATCATTGCCAACTTTGTCGGCTATACAACATTTCTATAACTTGAAAATCGTTGGGAAAGTTAAGAAAGCCCATTCCCGTAAATATCAGCTAGTTTCTTTATCCATTATTAGAAATATCACTGAACAGTACGAGATTACTGGGTTAAAGGCAATGCTTTACCATAAAAATATTGTACCTAGATCATTGCAAAATCATTTTGTAAATGCAACGCAGGTAAATGCAACTAATTAAATAGTTATTTGAGGATTAGAAAGCCACCCATGCATCTTTGGATAAGACAAATAGTAAATAATGAAATAATTTTTAGTTAATTTTTTCAAGGATTAAAAACCCAGTACCATCGCCTTAAAATTTATTGTGAGTACGTTTAACTAATTCAGAATTTGGAGGCTCTGGGATTTACCTCTATATTTTATCCTACAGTATTGTATAATTAAATATTTCCATATCTTTTATCATAAAGTGTAATGAAATGGCGGAGAACATGGCTTGCAGTTTCCAAACTGTCTATGATAGACTACAAACAACTTTGAAAATATCGCGGTACTATAGAGCAAATATAGGTAGACTAAAAGTGGTTGGACTATAATTGGACGTTTTAATTAATTTATTTATGTTTTTCAGAAAACTAAGGGGAATTGTGTAAGAGGGGTTTTCACCTGTCCCGAATTTTAAGGAAATGTTCAACGTTCCGAATTATATCAAAGAACAACACCAGATTATTCAAAATATTTTAAAATATTTGCCATAGAAATTCCTAGGGGATTTGTAAGTTTCGTCTGGCGATGCGTACGTCTATAGAGATATCCATATCTTTAATCGCCGTAGATTGCTACATATTTTCATGTTGGCAGCAGTAAAATCACTGCCAATGATTCATTAGTTTAACTTTCGTTCTCCTCCCATTTCCTTGTTCCAGTGTTCAACTAACCGCCAACAAGTTGACGATTTTTCGTGTGCTGTCTGGTTTACATTTTAATTACAAAAGTGAATCAGTGGAATATTTATCAAAGAAGTTAAATCATTGTATCTAAAAATGTTACAGATAATTGCAACGACTCGTGTGAGTAAAACGAGGATAAATCTTTAGAAGCTGCCAATTCAAAAAAGGAATACAGTTTCAGGTCATGAATTTGTGCAGTTCATTGTTTTCTCCTCATACAATAAATTCATATTTTAAGTAAGTGTGCATATATTAATTTATAGAAACTCCATCATATTATTAACTCCATAATATTATATAACTCACAGAGACTAGCTCATGGAGGTAACCTTACCATAGGTGGTAGGAGACCCTTGCCCAACAGAGATCTTACGGGCTTGTTTATTTTTATTTATAATATTATTGCATCATTAAACACGGCATATTATTTTGCTAATCGTTTATGATATAACGCTAGTGTTGCATGGTGTGTTCAATTTTGATCTCTTCAGAAATGAATGTTATACATAGGTTATTATCTCTATCTTTATTCCATGCACGGATATGAATATGAGGAACCGGCGATTTGTATATGTCCACTTAGTGTCCCCCTTTGGTGTTACCAAAAGTTAGCAACCCTAGTTACAAATCCTAGTAATGGAATAAATATAAACACTGTCTTCATTGTAAACACCTAACCTGAAAAGCACACCTGAATTATTCATACACGCCAGCTTTAGGGGACAGTTATGGCTTTTACGCACAGAAATTGAATGAACAAAACATAGTACAAAAAGTTGACGTTCCCATGCCCACTACATTCATTACTTTCACCTAAGTAAAAGGAGCACATATTTTAGATGTCGCTCTGTTTTTATCTACCCGAATAATGTGAGAACATATTCCTAACATAACATTAAGTCAGATAAATCTTCCTTATTACAAGCTAATTATTGCACCTTTTTTCCTTGTCTAACCGGAAAGAAAAACAATTTCAAGCTTGATCACAAACTTTCGTAAAACAGCTGAGTATTTTGATGATCTCATTTTTATGATAATTATTGCCTTACATGGAAACCGATTTTGTAAAATTCACGATTTGGTTTGCTGGCGCGTAACACTGACGCCACTTCCATCATCAATCCGTGTGTAAATACTCTCTTATAAACCACTATTTACATAAAAAATGGTATGTGTTGCATTCACACGACTTTCTCAACTTACTCCTCCACAAGATATCCTTAGAAAAGCTCATTATTCAACCTATTCCTTGTTAATTGAGATAATCCTTCAATCCACATTTACACACTTCATTGTAGGGTACAATAGGTAAATTGGTAGCTATCTAAAGAGCTAATCGCTTCGTGAAGGCTTTGAAATTCCGTATTCTGCATTACAATGAGAAGAAAAACTTATACCAACTTCCCAGTTGAAAATGTATAAGTAGGTACTGGAAAATGCAAACTAATAATAAGCAATAACTCGGAAACGGCTAACTCCATAACAACATTTATTTTGCACAAATTTGTGTTTTAACGATATCTACTTTTTGGATAACAAGGCTGCGTCTATATATTAGTGTTTACCAATTATATAAGTCATTCAGAATGAAAAGCGTTTCATGGACAATCCCCAGACAAATTCAAGACATGCATTTCATTGCTTATGCAAATATCTTAAACATATAGTATTTTAATCAAAATAGAGCCACTTTTGAGAAAGAGAGACGGCAAAAGGTATTTTAAGGTTCTTGAAAATCTTCGTGACGTGTCTAGAAAGATGCTGAAGTTAAATACCAAGTGTGGTATTTATCCGCATTTTTGTCTTTGACATAGGTATGTTCACAGATACACGGACATACACATGGATCTTTTTCTAAAAATGCTTTTTTTTTTTTTCGGAGGGGCATTCATGGAGTGCCAAAAAGAGCGTTTTCGGTAAAATCTTGGTGCCAAATTTTTGGGTGGAATGCAATAGCAGAGAAAGTAATACCTACTTGTATTCGCCATAATTTTCCTAAAAATGGTTTTAAAGTAGATATATAACAAATGATTAGAATGTTCTACACAGAGTTTTAATAAAAGGTTTGGTGATTGTCCTCTTTGTAGATTAGTAAATATTAATAGTGAACCTAGGAAAATAAACAAATTAAACTCAATATTAGTAGAGTAGCAAGAATTAAAATATGACAATATCAGTTAACATTCCTTTTAGGAATGACCATAAATAATTATACGAATTGCCAATATCAAAATAGATGAGCAGTTATATAATATTTAGGTTGCACCATAACCTTCATATAAAATCAGCTTGAATGCAGAAAATCTGATTACAGTATTGTTTACAAAGAAGAATATAAAATGTGTTGGGAGTGAAAATAAGAAAAATAACGCATTAAAATTCTGTAAGGTGGTACCAGTGCTAAAACTGCTTTATGGAAGTGAGGCATGTGTGCTAACAATTCAGGGAAAATGCTAAAAGAGATTACAAGCAAATCAAATGCAATTTTTCCGAGCAACATTAGGATACCGAACAGTGAAACAAAAGACATGAATGAGCTAAAACATTTGTAATGAATTAATGCGTATAAATCAAATGAAAAGAATATAAAATAGCAGCTTAATAAAGGCATTCCTGGAATTTATCAATGGCTATTCGTTAAAATACAACAAATACAACTCACAAAATATTCAGTAGAGATAAAATACGTTTACACTTTCCCAACTGTAACATCAATTTAAAATTGGAAATTCAAAGTGCTTATAGGAATACAAAATAGATTCTCCATGTATCACACATGAATTCTGTCAGTTTAATCAGATTTTTATTGGACAGGATACGTCTTGTTATTTTTATGTTATTATGTAAGAGACACTTACTAATTGTAACAAAACAAATTAATTGTCTGAAGTTACCTTCACTGTTCATAATTCCGTTGAATACAAACAATATTAAACTATAATTATTAATTACAAAATCCTGTGTTGCAATGAAATGAAAAGGTTATCTTATCTCCCATTGTTAAGAATAGGAACCAAAATTAATTTTTTAGCACCCGTCAGTTTTATCTTAGGAGAGAGAACGGTTATCATATGAGACACATGGGACATTTTGAAAAAAGTACGATTATAAATTCGAGACCAGTTAAGTGTTAAGATGATTTATTGGTCACTAAACAATTAAACATTGTTCTCTCTGTGGATATTAAGGAGTCGCTTAGAAGTTCTGCCAGGATGTGCGTCTAGGTTTTCCATGATCATTACGATTAAAAAAAAAAACTGTCCCGTGTAATGACGGGTAAAATGTTCTGCTTGTAAGCCATCGATACACTAACAGAAAAAAAGATGATGTATTGATTGCCCAAGAAACGCTAGAGAGAAAAACGTTCGTAAACTCTTAACCAAGAGCAATGATGCCATGATGAATTAAAAAGTAACGGTGATAAGGTCAGGATTGGTAATTTTGCTGTATAACTTTTACATTTAATTAATTTTTAATTGAGACGCAGCAAGGCTATTCTGTTTATTCATTTAATAAGCGTTTTATGAATATTAATCTATCCGGAATATTTCTGAAAGCTGTCAGATACTCTTACAGAACGGAAACTCAAGTCTTGGATATTTTCGAAAGTTTTAGTTCAAGATTTTAAGAAAATAGCGAAAATTAAATCTTGGAATATAATACGAACATTGATCATTAGTGACGTTCTAATTAACACTATTAAACGGTTTATTACACATTAATGCTTTTATACACTCAAATGACGAAACGGTTTTCTCCCTTTCTTTACACACAACTAAAAGCGAGAAATAATTTAGGCATTTGCTATATCTAATTCGAAGCGGCGTCAGGGCGGGTTTTCTCCGGGTGCTCCGGTATCCCTCGCCACTCATTCCACCAATTCCTCTATTATCACATTTCCAATCATCGATTTCGCCTGCCTGTCATGCCATCCTCTTCCTTACTATCATACCTGGTGCTTGACTGACCACCTGCTTCCAGGTCTTCACTCTGTCCGGTCCAAAGGTTCCTGTGCTCCCCGACAGGCGTCTGACCCTAGGCACTGGCTTGTAAGTCCTAGGGGGTGTAAGTCCTACATAAGGGGAGGGTAATCAGGGAAAGAAGAAGAAGAAGAAGAAGAAGCTATATCTAATTGGAACAATATTACAATTGTAATTCACGATTATTGCGAAGAATTTATACCTACAAAAAGCACAGAAGAATTCCAATAAGAAATTCATATGTGTAAACATTAAACATTAAAAATCCAACCAAATTTATAATAAACGAACTCTAGATTCGTATGCGCTGTTACATAAACTTCATTGCAAATCCCAGCAAAGAAAGAACCACAACAGAAGTAAAATATTACTACTATATCTTAAACAGCATGAATTTTCAACATTTAGGTTACCAGAACATTGTTCCCAATACAACAATAGACATTTCTCATAAGTTCAGTATAAATGAGAAGGTCCTTTTAATTTCACTACCACATACATAGTAGGCATTACATTCCATCCAAAAATTCGATACCGGAATTACACTGGAAATACCTATACGTTTTTGAGACCCTGAAACAAAACCATATTAGAATAAGGTCCACGCGCGTGTGTGCGTCAACAAACTAACTCGAAAACAAAAGTTCGGGATTTTTAATTTCTGAAGAATGGCTAACGGTTTTGATTAAAATATTACGTACTAAAGATATGACATGGCAAATAAAATATGAATATCTTGAATTCTCTGGGAGTAGTCTGAGAAGTCCTGTTAATTCGGAAAGAGTGACTGAATGGATGAATTAGTGAGTGGGTGGGTGGATGAGTGGGCGAATGAGTGAGTGAATGAATTAGTGAGTGGGTGGGTGAGTGGGCAAATGAGTGAGTGAATGAATTGGTGAGTGAGCGGGTGGGTGAGTGAGTGAGTCAGTAAGTTGGTGGGGTTTAATGGCTCGTCGACGAGGTCGTTTGGGCCCGATTAATCGGAAGGAATTTTTTATAATCTTCTATAACAGGTAGGTATGTGGTATAAGCCATTTCCGAGACATCCATTACTAATGAATCGAATTGTTCAGTATTTATTCCTTCCTGTCGACATTCAGTTGTTTCTCGCGATTGCCTGGAAAGAGTGTGGAATTTTAAGGCCAGCATAATTGCGTCCAGTTCTTAAATGCTTGGCTAGCGCTATTCCCTTTGTAACTATAACACAGGGCTGGGCAACTGATGCTCATTGAGTGCTGCCTGCTCACGGCCTTACACTCATAACTGTATGTTTAGCAGGTAAAGAAATGAAGGTCGCTCAAGGTATCCCGCCAGTCGCCCATGCCTGCTATAATGAAATATGCAATGTAGCTATTTCTGCAAAATGATTAAAATGAAGCAGATAAAAAATAAGTTTTCGTGAGAATAGTTTGTGTGCCCACCCACTAATAAACGATAGAGTATGAAGAAAGGCATACGGATTAACACATCAGTTTCTCTCTTTTTTCCTGTTTTATCCCCCCCCCCCCCCCCGCCTTTGTGAATTTGCGTTAATATTCTGCAGCATTTAAATATTATTTTATGTCAACACTGACTTAGTAATTCAACATAGTTGGACGTTTTTAAAACAAACACGGGTCTTAAATAATATCGAGATAATGACGTGCTAGTTTCTCAAACTACTTGTTTCTTATTATATACGCTGAAGTTATTAATATTTGTATACATGACGTTTTGAAAGGGCTATACACAAAATCAGTATGCGCATCTACGTCAGGTGATTCATAACTGCTCTGGTCGGCCAACCGAATCACTGTATCCATTTCGCGCGAACCCTGCAGCAAATTCTGCACAGCAGATGTGGAGGATTACGGACGGCCATTTTGTAAAGTTGCTGGAAACGCCGTGAAACAGGTTCTGCGCTAAGAACTTCTGCTTCAGAATGACACTATTAGATGGATGCATCCTACAGGAAGTTTTGCTCTAAATTAACAAAAGCATTATGCAAAGTATAATGAATTGGAGCTGCTATGTAAAAGTAGAGGCAGGTTAGGAAATATCTAGTCAGGCAGTTTACCAAGTTAAATATGGATAACGTAGGCCTGTTCACCGAGACTTTCAGATGTGCAAAACGAGTAGAGATACCTAAACTTCATTTATCTTTCGAAATATATGCTACCTATGTCCAAGGACAGAGTGACAGGAGCAAAATTAGCAATAAACTAATTAAACATTTATATAGAATCAACTGACGAGAGCAGAGAAGCTTTCCAGAGCCAATGACCCAATGAAACTTGCGGAGAGGGATTTCGCACCTCGACCGAAAGGAGTTCTTTTGTGCCTATGCCCCTGACGGAGCACCCCCGGGATAGATGAGGCGAATGGATCCTAAGGGCGGCCGAACGTTGCCACGACACAGCAGATGGCAGGGTCCCTAAATGTTCTCAGTTAGAAGCATCCTGGCGGAGGCTGACGTAGCTCCCCTCCTCCCCTCGAGCTTGTACCTTCCCATGGGGGCCCGGAAACCAGTGGTTCGCCTTCCAATCCACGGGATGAGATTAGAGCCCGTTTGTTCCCTCTGCCGTGCTACTGCGATGCTCACCGACGCTTCCAACCCTGTAAGAAAACTAGCGGATGAAACGTGAAATGAAATGGTCAATGTAACGAAATGGAGGTACAGGAAATTCGGAGGATATGGAAATCCTTCCCAACATTTGCCTGGCGACCCGGGGAAACCTCCGAAAAAGGAACCATGGGTCAGGAAGGTTGGCCAGGGAGATCGAACCCGCGACCTCCCGAATGCGGGCCACAGACGTTACCGCCTGAGTCCTCTCTCTCGGTTTTCAGGGCCGAAATATCCCCAGTTTGACAGACGTTGTAAAAGTAGACAACCCTTCTCAAGCGAGCTTTATGCTTATCAAAATGTGTGCCTTCATACCTGGTGGCCGGGCCCTAATGACCTAGTTGTCGACGGGCCCTTAAACCCAACTCACTCACTCACACCTGGTGGCCTACATGTGTACTAAGCAAGCAGCCTCTTAGCTTAGGAAATCTACCTCCACTTTTATTACTAGCAAACACACCGTCATACTGATTGAGATGGCTTCGCGTAACGTGTCAGGTTCACATTTGCAAGCTTTGTCTCATTTGTGGGGTTTTAAAAATCTACGATTCATATACACCAGTCATGTCCAAACGAAGGTTCATGAGCCGACCTTGGCTCACCCTCCCTCACGTGGACTTTGTAACTACCGACACGCCCCTTCAATTGTGAATGCCATCGTACTCCTAACAGTGGTGGTTTGCCACGGAGTTACGTCGCTGTCTAAACGTATTATTAGGAATCAAGGTATTTAAACTTGCTCCTAGAAATAAATATCCTTGTCTTGGAGCATTTAATGCTCTTATGTTAGCAATGTTTACCTCCACATATGTTTGCGAGCAACTATTTTTTCGAATGAAGCAAATAAAACGTAAAATAGAATTGAAATACCAGATTCCAATCTCTCGGCACAGCTAAAACTATCTATAATAGATATTATGCCCAATTTGAAAGCTTAATTTACTGCTTATCGTTTATTACACAGCATGTCTTAAATTTCTTTGGTATTGTGAATGCATGGTAGGCCATTCTTATGTACAATGTTTAGCTGTAACCTAACCCATTACGCCCAACTTATTTTTTTTTCAAAAATTAAAAGAAATTGTCAAAACATACCATAACCCGTAATGTTGACCGAACACATGTGGGTCGCTTTCATGCATTTTATGATTAAACTTTATTTCTTAAAGCACTTACAGGTCATCTGAAGTCAAACTACGATTTACTGAAACATTTGGAATGATAAAAGCTTTTCATCAATCGTGGTAAGGTTCAAAACATCTGTGGCAGAGTGTTACATCACATTTTTGCAGAATCTCAAGTGGCGTGCAATCCTTGAAACTCGGGCCCTAATGACCTAGTTGTCGACGGGCCCTTAAACAACACTCACTCACTCCTTGAAACTTGCTTTCATTTCTTCCCATTTTTCATTTGAAACTTAGTCATTTTCTGGACTTTTTGTGCACTTGGAAGCACTTTTTCTTTAACTCGTTGGTCGGTTGCAAAGTTTTCTCCTTTTGGTTGACTTTTCAAACCTATTGGTTCTTTTTCCTCTTTTCAGGGGTAGTGAAATGAACTTCAACTGAGTCGAGAACATCATTCACATTTACTATACCTGTAGTTCATCTTTATCAGACACACTGTGTGGATCAGGAAGAAGAATCACATCAACTGTATTCACAATCATCATGAATTTCATTGGAAAAGTCATCCTTACAATATCCAGCGTAATTCCTTTGAATATGACGTCATAAATATTGCACGCCATATCTCTGAATGTAATCTAAAAATAATGAAAATGAAAGAGAAATGACTAACACATTTACCTATTGGCATCTGTATTTTTTGTTAGTGCAGAATTGCGAAACTATCCCCAAAATAATAACTATAAGAAAAATCCATGTACTTACATCTTATCCTCCGCTTCAAAGAACCAATATAGAATACTTTTGAACACTAGTTTACTCTGTTTCAAACAGAAAAACTGTAGACAAATAACAGACGTGGCAAATGCTTGCATACTATTACAGAAGTAACTACGTTGCTAGCGTTGCCTCAAGCAAGGGCTTCCGTGTGCTTACGCGAGATAGCACTCGTGCCCAGCGGTCTATAAATAGATTGCTTGTTTTTAAGCTCATAGATTCAGCATTGTAATTGCTTACAGAGGCACGTTCTTTGTATGGTGCAATAATATGAACCTTTATTGACAGTTTATTGTGTTACAGAAGGTTGGGATGGAAACGTAACAACGAGAAAAACACCTTGTTGCTGTAAATTAATAAACGACACAATATTCTAATTTTTAAGAGACAATAATGTATTCACATAATCAGATAACATCAATGATGACATACATGTTCAAAATAACTCATAAGAATTAATGTAAACTAAAGAAAATACCTGTAGCAGTCTATAAATAGACCGCTGGGCGTTAATGGGTTAAGATAACACCACTTGACAGTGCAAAGGTCAATTTACTCCAAGCCCTCTTTCCAAATACAACATGTCATTTGGGAGATATCAAAGACTGGTTTGGCGTTTGGATATGGCTGATATTGTAGAATATTCACAACCATATAGGTACAGTATGGTATTATATACCTACTAATGTCGTTTGACATCTAACAACGCCTTAAGCTTTGCAAGTTGGATCCTCTTAGACAACGGTTTAACCAGCTTCAATAAATGGAATGCATTACGGAACTGTATTTTATGAAGACATGTCAGGAGAAATGAAAGAAGTCGGAGAAACTTAGCATCTATTGCCAGTTGCTTCTGGCCTCAGCTGCTATACGAACAACGAACGTGACCGTTAGGTGACCGTTTCGATCTATGTGCAAGTCATTCTCCTCACTGACACAATTATGTTCTATTACAATTATTATGTGCTGGTTGGTCACTGGACAAAATGAAGTTGTTTGTGCACGTGAACAAGCGTACCCAGGCTTACGGTCCTGCTGTAGAAAGTAAACGCATAACTGCGGGTGAATTGAATTGCAGGATAGAATGGACCAGTTTGTTTAAAATTCGCCGTATTAGAAGTAAAACGCAAGGTATGAAATTTAATATTCCAAGTTATTACTGCAAACTCAATGAGAACAATTTGTAGCGTGTACAATTCAATTCTCATGATAAGAAATGTACATATTTAAAAATACTTTGGTATGATCTTCATTCCTCACACAACCTGCATACCTATTATCTAAGATTTCGCAAAGTTTACTGCATTTGGATTTAATAAAACTTTTCATTGTCATACCGTGTCTAATTTTTACTTTTTATACCGTGTATACAGTGGGTAGAGAAGTTACTTTATTCCACATAAAAATTCGATACCCAGGTTTCACCAAAAATGCATGTTTTGAAGCCCAATGAACCCAGAAATGGCATTTTAGTAAACGGTTCTGTGTGTGTAAACAGCATAACTCTAAAACGAAAAGTCGCATAGATGGCACACTTGGTATTTAAGTTCACTATCTTCCAAAAATGCGACACGGAGATTTTCAAGAAAATCTCCCCGCTCCAAACTATCCTTTATATGGAAAAATTTTCCAAAATATTGATTTTCAGACAAATATACACTTCCAGAGTCTGCTCATTTTTTTGTCTTGGGGTGTATATTGAATTTCCTGGGAAAACCCTCTGAAATACTCTTCATTTTGAACGACTTTTGCATAACAAAGATAGACCAAATCTTACCACACCAAAAGTGTAGATGTCGTTAAAGTACACAATTTATTTCAAATGTACATAATTGTTGAGATAACCATTTTCGAGATATGCCTTGTTGTTGGGCTGAATTTTCAAAAACTTACACCTTTCTCAAATGGGAAGTCATTAGTTTTTTTCCCTAGTCATGCTAAGAGAATGACATGTCAAAGCTGTCACATAGTGACTGACTTTGAAAAGATTTAACCATCGCTTTAGCTTATTGTGCTCTTCTTATACAACGAAATGTGTAATGAAGGTTTATCTGTGCACATTAACAACAAACAGGGGAATAAGCTTTTGTAAGTATAGTGATAGAGAAAGTCATGTGAGTGCTACACATCCCATCTTTTTTCTCTCCCTATTTTAATATGTCTGTTATTGCGAGATTGCGGGATTTTCAGTTATGGCATCGAAACAGTTTCCAAATAAAGTGCATACATAATGCATTCTATTATAGATAGACTGAAGATGGAGTCAGACGGCTCAGGCGATAACGTACGTAGCTTTCATTCGTTAAGTTTCCTCGCCCATTCCCATGTACCGTTCAATCTGATTGGATATCCTTCAATTGCCAGACAATGACTCGACAGATATTTAATATCAACCATAATCCAAAATTGCACTAAAAGCAAGAGAAACCGAATACTGTATATGGTACAGGAAGGCAACTAATCAATGTGTACCAACAAATTACCCAAGGCGATGGCACAGGACAACTACGCAACTAAAGCCATTTGTCTGGCATCGCACTGAGGTATGTCCCACAGAAAAGCAGTCACAGGATC
Source organism: Tenodera sinensis (assembly GCA_030765045.1). NCBI lineage: Eukaryota > Metazoa > Arthropoda > Insecta > Mantodea > Mantidae > Tenodera > Tenodera sinensis. The sequence goes on from CM060962.1 coordinate 164,218,305, forward strand.
ACAAACTTCACCTTCTATTAAATCAGTACCAACGAAACAATACAGGAGGGGTACTACACAGCTAAAGCCATTTACACTGTTTCAGACTGAAGATGTGCAACAAATATGCAAGGTATGAACAATCAGAGAACCAAGACCGAATAGGGGTTTTTGAGATTATTCGGGAACTGTTCCTTCTCTACTCATTCATCTACAAAGTATTTCTACAAACGCTTATCCTTTCATCTATTTCATGTTGAGCGAGATAAAAATTTGTAAAAATTCTCTCATTGCGTATTTCCTTGCAAGTACAATGGGAATAGGAGAATACAGTAGGCTTAAACGACAGGCAACACTTTTAAGAAGTGGTTGCTATATGGTGACTTTGAATTTCCATTCTCTTTCATTGACCAGGAGAAGGAAAAACGAATATCTTCCCATTTGAGAAAAGTATAAGTGTTGGAAAATTCAAAGGACTAACAAGAAATATCTCGGAAATGGCTAACGCTACAAAAGCTTACTTGACATTTAATGAGATCTACATTTTTATACAATAAGATTTTGTTTAACCCTTACGATTTACCAGTTATGCCAGTCATTCTGAATCAGGAGCACTTCAGAGGCTAGTCCCAGAAAATCCAAGATAAACATTTCATTACTTATAAAAATATTGTATTTTGACCGCCTCCATAGCGCAGTTGGTAGCGCGCTTGCCTCTGGCGCGGAGGACTCGAGTTCGATCCCCAGTACCAGCATGGGGATTTTTCTGGCTGGGAAGTCTGGCACCGGGTGCACTCAGCCTCGTTAGGTTCCGGAGAGGCCAATTGAGGAGCTACTTGATGGAGAAGTAGCGGCCCCAGGTTGAGAAAGCCGCATAACTGGCCAGGAGGGCTCGGGACGCTGACCACGTACCACCCTCCAGTGCTGCACCCCACCAATGACGCCTGTAGTGGGCAGAGGTGGGGGACGTAGCGGCTGGGCGGCAAGCATTGGCCCTTAATGGGCTGTTGCGCTGGCGTTTAGTAATATTGTATTTTAACAAAATCGTTAGATTCACTTTTAGAAAATAAAAATTTTCGGAAATTGTCCATGCAAATGATAGTTTGGGATGCAGAGATTTTCTTAAAAACCTTCGTGCCGCATTCTTGGAAGGTACTGAACTTAAATAAAATGTTTAGAATTTAACCAAATTTTTATTTATGCTGTTCACAGTCGCATACACACAAATGTTTTTTCAAGGCGCCTCAAAACGTGAATTTTCAGTGAAATCTTTTGGGTGGGATGCAACATGTCCTCTGTCTACTATGTACGTGGTAGAGTAACTAAAAATCGTTAGAGCTATTCTGAGTAAACAAAAGATAACACAGTGCTCCATGTAAAGAGTAGTTTTGGATATGGAGTTTTCTTGCCGCATCCTTGGACAAATTTGTTATTTAACCGACTTTTCGTTTATCGGTTCTGCATATTCAATACATCCTCTAATTACTATAGACAAATAGCTGAGAAAGTAAAACTAGTTTTAGCTGAAACAGGTCTGAGTCTGCGTTCTTCCGCACGTCACCAAATGTTCAACGTAGTCTGGGGGGCGGGGGAGGGAGAGGGCTCCGTTGGTTAGGTGTTGGACTACTGATCCCAAAGTTGGGGGTTCAAACCGGGCCAGACCGATGGTTTTTAAATGTGTTGAAAAGTCATAGCTTCATGCCTGTAGCTTTACTACTATGTAAAAGAACTCCGGCACGGCTGATTTGGTGAACGATTTGAAATGAACTGGGGCTATGTATAATGAACCCTTCTATTGGCTCTATTACCGAAGGCCTTTGCCCCTATAATAACATCATTAAACATCATTAGGGTGCTACTGGTATATATTAAACATGTTTTAATCGACCACCAGGTGCTAAAGTAAATAATTGCCAGCACTATTTGTATGTACGAATTAAGTATGGAAGTTTTGTCTAAATTTTAGGAATACGTTTTATTTTGCACATTTCTAACATTTCCTTGATTATATATGTTAGTAAGTAATCGTCAACCGTTAATATACGGTTATATGGACTAAAACATCTTAGATAGGCGACAAACAAAAGAAAATGATTAACAAAGTCACACGAAATACCGAATCTGAACTATTGTCTTTGCCTTTGAAGACTGCTACCAAAGTTTTAAAGTGAGAATGACAATAAAAATAAATAAACGGACATGCCTCCTGCAAATGGATTCTTGGAGTATGACTTCGTTATTGTTTTTACCTCTAACCATACCGTTAAGTGAAAATACTATAGGTATCTTTCGTCTAGCAATGGCCAGCTTCACTTTCATACCTACGAAATCTGTTTTTAAAATTAAGGATATACCGTATATGTCAATCACTCGCACTTGCAATACTTAGACATATGTATGTACATCATTCCGCAGTGCTGCCAACACTTGGGAGTGCGACCAACATGCGAAAATAGTACATCGCTACGCTCGCATGCGTTCTTTAACGATGCTATGATTATTTATATCCTAAGCTTAGATTTCTGATTCATGGGAAGTTAAGTTCGGTTTAACTTTTTTTATATAAGCTTAAGTTGATTAGCAACTAGTGGTTACACCAGGCATGGGGAACAGGAGTGACAGCGGTGCAATTGAGTATTTACCCTCTCCACTTACTGACACAATTTGAAGGACTGACCGGTTTTCTGAGGTAGACAGACAATAGTGGGAGGCGTGGCCTAGTAGCTAACCGCTGTGAGGCAGTGGAAGGGATTAAACTACGATGTAAGGGAAGTGACACAATGTGCCAGTTCTCCCCATTTATGGGTTACACCAAAGCAATGCTTAAGAATGAGCGTTTATATAGGCTTAAGTTTCTGATTCATGGGAGGTTAGGTTATAGATTTTTTTTCTATTAGGTTATGTTAATCCTCGTCGTGGGAACATCTTGTATTTAATGAAAATATGAAACTAGCCCAAAATGTCCCGTGAAGGGCAAAGGCTGCTATTAAAAGGGAAAGCTCATTTATGCTAACGTGGTGAGCTATTTAAACCACTCACTAATTACTCCGTGTTATCATACGGCTACCCCGCACTCGCTAAAGTATGGCTCATGTAGTATTACTTTGTATGATATATACGGAAGTGAAAAGTTAGCTTGTGAAGTATTAATAGCAAATATTCCAACATTCAATATTCATCCAATCGCTATTGATAAAGCAACATGTTAGATTTATTTTAATATTTCTATTATTTTGATCTTATTCGTTAAGATTAAAACTTGTTAATGTTTTATTGTATATAAAAGGTACAAGCTCATGCAACACATGCCACTAGTAGATGTTTGTAGGTATCCCTGGGTTGATCCTCTACACCCGTCGTTTCGAATGTTCCTGACCTTCAAGTTGAGGGTAGACGTTACCTTGGCCGGTAAGTATGGTACCCCGTCCATCTGCATGTACCGCCTGCTCTTCAAGCTGGTGCGGACAACCAAGGTTTTAAATACAATAAAGGATGTAGTTATATGACAGTAAGCTTTCAAATAGTTGACATTTTTAGCAGTTGTACACTGAAAGTTTATCCCTATGATTAGTCTGGAAACTATCATTTGACATTTTAGTCCAAGAGGTATTCTGCATTCACGTGACACCAAATTTTGTGTGTTCTATATGTAGTTTTTTCCATAGACGGCATGTGTTCACAACAAAGGCAGCGGTCGTCCATAGGTGACCTCCATGGTGATCCGGGTGTGCACCTCTTTCTGTTCTTGGGTTGGGGAATGCTGAAGTTTACTGACTATTGGTTGTGCTGGGTCTGCGGCGTCTGGGGTCCTCTTTACAAAACATTGGCAGCAGCCTGGTGGTGGATAGAGTATTGTTACGGACCATGAATTTTCTGTCTTTGGTTCATTTAAAACTTTTTTACTTTGGTACGACGCTTTGGGCTTTTTAACTGGCGTAAAATGTCTCATGTCTCCTGTTTTGTCTGTTTGCCTAACTTTTTGGGTGCGACTAACCAATGAAAGGAAAAGAAAAAAAAAAAAAAACACTTAAAACTTTAAACACTGCCAAAAAATATAATTTTCAGTTATTGATACTGGTTTCTAGGGCCTTTGAACATTAAATAACACAAAAGACTGCAGCACATCAACCAAGGAGTTTGTAATATATTGGAGGCAAGGAGGAAAATATGACCTAAAATGTTGAAGGTGCATAGAAGTTTCTCTAACTTCATAATTTACTTATACATTTCTACTTTTCACTTTGTCTACTACATAAAGTAAGTATAGGAAGTATTGTATTCCAGCCAAAAATTCGATATGAGATTTCACCGAAAATGCATGTTTCGAGACTCTCTGAGTCCAAACAAAACATTTGTTAGAAAAAGCTGTGTGACTGTGTGTGGATGGATGGGTGTGCGTGTGTGCGCGAGTGTGCGCCTGTGTGTGTACTTCATATTTTGATTAACATATGTTTATTTTCACAACCAATTCGGACATAATTGCCACGTTCGCCATACTTGTCAGTCAAGCCGCCATTGTACACAACAGCAAGTTCACTGTGGTTGCCAATATTGCCACACAGCCGTGAATAGCGTACTGAAAGCTGAATTACCGGCTTGTTGTTGATGGCTGATTCAGGCAGAAGCCACCTTCCCCTATTGTACTCATTAATATGTAGCAGAGCTTTGACTCGGATGCCGGTTATCTCATAGAGCTGTTTAGCTGCAGATAATTGACTTTCACTGACTTTTAAGCGCTGCTTGATTTTACAGCTGATGGATATAGAATTCCACATGTAGTAGGAATACACCACTGCAACAGTTTTTGTACTTCTTCGGTCCGTTTCCTTGCAGTGAAACCAGAACACACCGTAACACACTACTAGTGAGATAATCAGCGACTTTTTGGAGTACTGATAGCGGTAATCGGCGCAGCGATTATAAAACTTAGCACTTAAGTAAGAGGTGTGTTTGATTTCTTAAGGAACTGCGGCACAAAGGGACGCAGATGGAAAGACCTAATACTGATCTAGGTGAAAAATTCATTCAGGCTATCATCAACGACTAATTAAGCAGAGCAGGGAATACTCAACTAGCAGTGTAACGGTTGCAAATAGCTGCAGAATGTGGCGGGAGGGTTCCGTTTCATTAAACGCAGCTTCATCCTAGAGAGTAATTTGCTGTAAGAAAACCAGAAGCAAGAACTGGTTCTGCCGAGACACTTCCGAGAGATCTCAACGTTTAGGAACAATTAGGTGCTTATATTTCCATGATGCCCATCCGCCACAAATTGGTCCTATTATGTATCAGAAGAAAGCGAAGAATTACAGGGATCGCTCTGAACCGTTTATTTCATATAGCTTTGGAAAGAAGAATTTTTGTGGAGAGAACACATAACCTGAAAATTGATGGGATTTGTTCTTTGATAGTTTCAGCAGCAACGTATGACAAACGCGATTACCTATTATGATGCACTTAGTTCAAGGAATGGCAGCAATTTTGTTTTTTAACCAATGCGACGGAAATCCATGAATTGTCTTTTCCTTATATCTGGATTTTGATATTAATATCCTTATTTACTTGCTTTGAAACCATAATAATGCTTGAACATCGTTACCACACAACACAAGAACTTACCTACCATAGGCAAATCTTGTTCTGCAATAACACGTCTGAATAAAATCACTTCCGAACGCTAAATATCCTAGTGTATATTTAATCCACTACTACGTAGCGAACACAAAAATAACATTAACTATAGCTGCATATACTGATCTAAAATAAGTCAAGACAAAATCACGCGAACACGAGCAGTACGTCCACAGACTAATTAATACGGTGTCTAAACACAAACTTGTTTTAAAATCTATCGCTGGGCCTTCCTACAACGCGGTCATGAACAAGAGCTTCTGTGGCAACATAACAAATGCAATAGCACCAGCTATGGCCATAGCTATACCATGGTTATATGTTACGAACAGTTAGTGGCACTAATACAACCTAACAGATGGAATATCACCAAATATAACCAGGCTGCACCATAATGGGAGAAAGTTGTCAAGATATCTCAATAAGCTGTGCCTAGTATAGGTTCTTAAGTAGTCTTCTCAAATGGGTTAACGCGCGTAAGTGGCGTAACTGCTTCCGTCCCCTGTGTAACAGCATGGGGGAGACTAGTATAAGAAATAAGGCACTAGCCTAATGGAAAACGCCATGGAGGGCAAGTACCTTCCTTGGGCCCAGGGAGAGAGCTATAAAAACTCCCGTGGTAGATTTCCTCGTCTTAAATGTCACACTGATGGCTTGACCATAATTAACTCGGTTGATTTAAGGTTGTGGAGAAATTATGGAAACTAGTGTTTAATTATCCCACCCCTCCCCCCAAAAAAATCGATCTAACGTCTAACCATCAGGTCTTCACCTTTTTGTGCTAACAATTACTGCATTATTTAACTGGAATTGTTTCTGGACTACCCGCTTCATCACTGAAACAGTATCTTGCAATGATAATTGTGACTGTCATGACACTTCTGCTCAATAAACCAAAAGCCTAACCACAAAATGTTATGTATCCTATAGAAGCCGACAAAAACTACATTGGTCCCAGCTAAACATTGGTTGCATTATTGAGTCGCGTCAAAGGAATAGTCACAGCAACCGGAATGAGAACAAGGTAACTGTAGTGCAGAACGAATATTAAGTATTGGCTTCAGAGCTTCTTTGATTTCTTTTGCTGTCTCCTTAAGTGATCTCTCAGTCCTTTCTTTAGCAATATAAAATATCAACGCAAGTAACCAATGCAATTTACTAATTAAAACAATAGTAAGGCAAAGGCGGGGCAAACCGACAGGCTAAGGATTTTTTTTTTTTTTTCAAATTGGAGGCCATAATGCAAACGCCTATCAGGACGCTCGATGAAACTACCAATCAGCGCGAAGCTGCAGTTCTCTCTTGTCAAGTCCGCTTCGTACGAACACTGAGCGTTCAATCCATGACCAAAATATTTGCGGCAAACGAACACTAACATTTATAGTCACTCGCGCAACTATGGCACACAAAGTATATGCCATTTCCAATCTCTACCCACTTAACATGTACCAGTTTGCAGAACTGGGGCACTGCACCCCTTCCGCTTAACGTTGTTGCCGTTCCTTGCAAATATTCATAGGGAAGCCTCCAACTTTCCGGGCTTTCGCTGCTGCTGCCTGTTTTTTTTTTTTTCTTTTTTTTTTTTCTTTTTCTTCTTCTTTCTTTTCAGCTCAGCGCGAGCAGTTTTCCTAGCTGCTAGGTCATTTATAAATCCTGGGCATGTTATAAAATCAGATTTTCTAGATTTTCTATTGATTCCTGGTTTACTTTTAATATCCAGGGAAGTTGTTGGAGGAAGATTTTACTGTTAGATGCTTGTAGAGGGTGTAGAAGCTTCGATTTGACTTCTTGTGTTGTTCTGTTCCCATTATTTGGGATTCCCTCCTGAAGTTTCTTCAAGGGAGTTGATTTGTGTGATTCAAGAATCTAATTTTCTACACCAGGTTCTCTATTTTCATGTGAAAATGAAAACAGAACTGAATTTGACTTCAATGAATGTGATACCAGTCATTATATAAATATGATTGACGTATTGAATTAATTGCGAGATGAAACGTGCGCTGTCCTTTTGACCCAGCTGAACTTCATCTGCCTGCCTCGCAGTGCGATCAAACAGAAGATAACTGAGAAGACAGACAGGCTGCAGACATGTACTCTAGAAAGCTTCGTCACCTATAGATGGATGCCTGGTATCACCATGTGTGTATATAGAACATTATTATACGCCTTGTTTTCTATAAAAACCTTATGTGCAACAGATAGAATTTTACAGTTCAAGTAACTAAATGACAAATGTCTTGTTACATGTTTCGTTTCTGGATTGCACATTTCCTTTGAGATAATCACAGATCCTCTCCACAATATGTCTGCATAACTCTAATGTGCGCACGGATTCTCAATACACACCAACATTGGTAGGAAAAATTACAGTAAACTTTTTAGCAAGGTCCGTATGCCTTCATTTCCGCTTGCCCCATCCTTATCCTATGCATCTAACACAATTTGAAGGAGGTTTAAAGAATTGTTACTGCTTCTATTGAAAACTACTTGCCTGATATACACAGTAGTACATTATCTAACTGCATTTTCAAACGTTTCCAGCGTTGTTTCGAGATCAGAAACAAATTCACTAAGTAAATATCTTAAGCATATGGTATTTTTATTGGAAACATCAGAACCATTTCTGATCAAATCAATAATCAGTAAAATGTGTCTATGTAAAGGTCAGTTTGGGGTAGGGACCATTTACTTGAAAATTTTAGTGTGATACTCTTGGAAGATACTGAACTTAAATAACAAGTTTGGTATTTATCGGACTTTCAATTTTTAAGTATGTTATCTCTCTCCCCCCTCTCTTTCTGTCTCACACAAATACATAGATACACGCGGATTTTTTCCTGAAAATTCTTGGGGGCCTCAAAACATATATCTCTGTTAAAATTTCCACTTCGAATTTTTAGATAGAATATTTATCTACCCCTCTATTTATCAGCTATAGGTAAGCAATGAGTGAGATGGCTTTGCGAAAACACGAGGCTCCCATTCGGGAGGTCCGGTGTTCGATTCCCATCGACTTTGGATTTTTCGTGGTTTTCCCTAGTAGGTAAGAAAATGCCACGATGGTTTTTCTTCTACCACGGTTTCCTATCCATGATTTCCTTTTCATTCTCATGCTCCATGAGGGCTTTTTTTTCATGGGGTATAACGGTGCCGGACCAGGGTTGCCAACCCGTACGATAAATATGGGGGTATACGATAATTCGAATGTTCGTATTCAGAGTTGTCAACCCGTACGATAATTATGGGGGTGTACGATAATTTCGATACCGGCGAAATATCACTTTCACTGGTTTGTCACACCAGTGAAATGAAATTAATTACAAATAGCGACACCACTTTTGCCCTCATGGCCTGTCTCCACTCCTCAAAGACAACCATTTCATATCCTACCAAGCCTCCTACCCTTGATCCTCTTGTTGCCAGTTTGCCCAGATCTGGTAATATCAAGGAAAGCACTGTTCAGAAAATTGATCAATGGAGAAAACTCGGAATACCCTATATTCCGTGTGAAATAAAGAACATGCCGGAACCTAACAGTTTCTGGGGTGCTGTTAAACACATGTCACCTAGGTGGAAACACTGATTTCAAAGAACTGGTGGAGGTTGCATTATCAGTGATTTCATTGCCCCACAGAAACACTTCTTGTGAAAGAGCTTTTTCCAAACTAGGTTTAATAAAAACAAAAACAAAAAACAACAACAACAGATTAGCACTAGATACAGTAAATGGAGTTATTTGGTCATCTCAGCTTATGGAAGAATGTGGTGGGTCCGGAATTCTGTAAGCCACCGAGATGTGAAAGTTTATCTCAACAACAAATTTGTATAATGCTGCAACAGTTGAGGAAGATGATGAACTTTCAGATGAATGGTGCAGAAACAGAAGTACTAAAGTTGTAATACCGGTTGAGGTCATCGATCTTGTAAGTGGAAACCATAAACATCAATACTATTACATTTTCATAAGTGTTATACTGATACATTTATTGTTGTAGCATTTGGTTTATGATGTAGGATAATTTTGAATCCAAATCTATAATTTTGAGTGGCCGGTACGATAGTTTTACTTTTAAACATTGGCAACCCTGTGCCGGACAGACTGCGCTGATGCTTGCTCAAAGGAAAGATTATTGCTCGTGAAACTGGAGGACTGCTTGCTCGATGAGTCGTTTATCGCCCTCTCTATGCATCTTCAGCAGTGAGACGGATCTTTGTGCTAGAATATTAGGGATCTCCACGTGTCTCTGTGTCCTGTTTGCTTGCGGCCTGTAGTCTAGCCTCCTGTGGTTCCTTCACTTCACCTTTTCCTCCTGGATGGGGTGGCAGCCATAATAGATCTCTCGCAGGTCGCGGTGTACTCCTCCACTCTATACCCTACCCTTATACGAAAGCAGTAGAGAAAGTAAAAATCCTATCGTCACAAAATGTTCTTCACACTTATTAAACTTCCATACTGTCTGTGGACAGTATAACTCAAGAACGAAAAGTCGGATAAAAACCAAATTTGGTATTTACGTTTAATGCCTTTCAAGGATGGAACACAAAGATTTTGAAGACAATTACTCCACCTTAAACTACCCTTTACGTGAAAAATCCTTCGCAAATTTTGATTTTATTGAAAATTGATCTAACGAATTTGATTAAAATGCCATATGTTTGAGATATTTTTATGACAAATGAAATGTATATCTTGAATTTTCTAGTTATAGCCCACGTAGTCCTGGATGACTTTAGTATAGCTGATAAACCGTAAGAGATAGACAAAATCTTTCTATGCAGAAAAATTTAGATCATGCTAAAACACACAATTTATGCCTAATAAATAAATTTTTTTGTAGAGTGAACCATCTCAGAGATATTGCTCGTTATTTGTGTATGTTTGGGAGAACTTGTACTTCTGTCTAATGGAACATCGCTATTCATTTATATATATATTTTAACTGTGCAAAGATAACGAAGTTTGATAGCTTTAGTAAAAGATTTGACTATCGTTCAAAGTCTATTCCCGTTACACGTGAAAAAAAAACGAGCAATAAGATGATTTCTGCAAATGTTTATCTCAACTTAACACGAAGAAGATGTAAGAATAAGATGGTTAGTACAAGAGAAAGTCATGTGAGTGCAACACATCAAATTTTTTTATAAGTTAACGGTGCTCAGAGAACGGAATCTCAAAGCTTTAAAAGATTTTACTATCACTCAAAGCCTAGTGTATTCTCATATTCCCCTTGCACCTACAAGGAAATAAGCAATAAGAGAATTTCAACAAACGTTCATCTCAGCTAACATGAAAAAGATAAAGGAATAAGAGTTTGTAAGAATGGATAACACAAGAGTCGAGAAAGTTATATGAGTGAGACACGTTTTTTGTTTTAAGCTATATTTCATGGTAGTATAAAGATTAAATATAAAAGAAATTCCAGTTATGTACAAAAATAACAATGTATCAACATGCCTGATCCGTGCTATCAATCCGGTTCAGAAGGAGCAGGATGCAGTTGCGGACCAGAGTGCCCTTGTACTGAGTGTTCATGCAGGGGTGCAAAGGATGAAGGAAATATGGACAACAGCAGTAAGTGAAGGGGTAACATGGAGCTTTGGAGATGTTCTCTCTGGCGATGTTTTCACAACTGTATCACTGCTAGCTTCCCTTTGTGTAGCTGTAGGTACCGCTGAATGCTTTCTTTGTTTTATATATCTTGCTTAAACTGTTTGTCGAATAACCCTGAATTTCTCTATCTTCATCTGTATCTTTCACTGCCTTGTCTACTTATCATTTACCTTTGTGCAAAATGTCTTTATTGTTTCTTCTCTCCTGTCATCGATTGTCGAATCTTCTCTACTTCCTCCATATTCAATTCAATTTTAAGACAACTTCAGCTAAATATTCGTGTACATAAGTTCTTGTCTGCGTCTAATGGCGATGCGTACATAGCAGTTCTTTCTTCTTCATGCTGTTTCATTCTGAAATTTTGTGGCTGTGTGATTCTTTCTTCACGTGCTGTACCTTACGTCGTTATAATTTGCTCTGGATGATAGTATTCCAGCTTTTGGTAGCAAAAAGGCCCTGATCATGAGATTATTGGTAAAATTTTTCTAACAACCATGTTGACTTTTTCGTAGACAACAGTACAAATATAAAAACTTGAAGGCAGTGAAAACAAAGGAAAAACAGATTATACGAAACATAGAGATATAAAAAACTTGAAGCCACTCACGTAACACATTCCATTTCGCAGCACCCTGAACCTTCAACAAAATGTGTATCACAACTACATAACCAACTTACCAAAAAATAAGCCAAAGGTGTGTAGAAGTCACTTAAAAATAAGCTATAAGCTATAATAACCGGAGAAAGCAACGTGAATGTAATACATCAGACTTCAAGTGACAGGCTGCTATTCGTTCTTTTCGTTACTATGCAAAGAGCATAGAATTTCAAAACCATTGTCCAGCATCCAGCGATCCCCTTTTTAAAAATCTGATGTGTTGCACTCCATGACTTTCTCTACTCCTGTACTAACCATTCTTACAAACTCTTATCCCTATATATTCTTCATTTTAGTTGAGATAAACACTTGTATAAATTATGTTATTGTTTATTATCTTGTAGGTACAAGGGGAATATGGGAATACAGTAGACTTTGAATGATACTCAAATCGTTTAAAGCTTTGAAATTCGTTTCAAAGTCGTTTATCGCCCTCTCTATGCATCTTCAGCAGTGAGACGGATCTTTGTGCTAGAATATTAGGGATCTCCACGTGTCTCTGTGGCCTGTTTGCTTGCGGCCTGTAGTCTAGCCTCCTGTGGTTCCTTCACTTCACCTTTTCCTCCTGGACGGGGTGGCAGTCGTAATAGATCTCTCGTAGGTCGCGGTGTACTCCTCCACTCTATACCCTACCCTTATAGGAAAGCAGTAGAGAAAGTAAAAATCCTATTGTCACAAAATATTCTTCACACTTATTAAACGTTCAAGATCTCTGAGTCTTGAAAACAACCTTTACGACTAATGGTTGAGACTCCTATAACACTCATATTAACTTGACATAATGACTGGAGCATTAACCTCCTAGGTTAATGTCAAGGATAGTTATGATTTATCTATTTCGGATGTATCGTATCATTAAAGAAATTATGTGCTAATGATCCGATTAATAAAAAACCATTTTCTCGTACTTTATCCTTGGCTAGAAGAAACTTGCTTCACACAGGCCACTTGGATTACCAGTCGTGTTACTCAAGATACTCGCAGCAGTGCAATTGTTCAGGTTGTTTTGAAATTCAGATCTAATGCTCTTATTCTCAGCTCCTTCACGAACGCCTTTATGGCCCATAATTACATAAACAACATTCTCATCACCTCCGGTAAAATGCAAAGCAATTGGTGAACAATTTGCTGCGATTACCAGAGAGTTCCTCACACAAGAACAAACTACAATTACATCGCCGTCTGAAGAACTAGTTATGGATTGTGGAAGGCTTTCGTTCAACCGCAGCATTCTCTTTTCTTCGAAGTTACAGGAGAAACAGTGCTTCGGATTTCGAATGTCCTATTCTTTCTTACAGATTTGCATTTCAATTGCTTTATGGACAAAATTCCTATCTCTTGAAAGATGTGAAAAGTATCTAGGTGATGTACGGCTTAGAAATGTATCACGTAAAGGTTACTTAAGTCAAAGAGGTATATGTTACTAAAAGACAGTTCATACATGAATCTCAGCTTGAAGTGTTTAGAAGCCATCGTCGAATTTTTGTTTATCAACTTCGTGGAGAATATGAAGTTTGTGGGTAACGTCAACGGTGAAGTATGGTGCAGCGTTTTGTTTTCAAAACATTGTTACCAACCAAAAGAGTCAGAATTTCCACACAGTGTGAAATAACCAACATTTTTTTCAGCTGATATTCTAAGCAAAAGCGAAATTAAATTATCATTTTACTTTTAAAATTTACAAATTATGTTAATTTCTATAACCTGTCCATAACAACAAAATCAATTCAACTCTCTAGTTACATCGTGAAGTAATTTTTATCTGCTTTCTCCAAAAATCTTTATGGGTATGTTTTGTTAGTAGCTTTAATTTTCGTTTAAACATGTTATACATATTTCTAGATTTCACGGCCCCAACGGATCCAGTCTTGGCTTTCAAGGGTCTCACATCTACTATGGTAAATACACTCCATGGCGCAACAGCCCAATGCCGGGCTAAAGTTTACCGCCCGACCCCTGCGTCCCCACCTCTGCCCACAACGGTTGTCATGACTGAGGTGTGTGGGACGTTGTTAGCGTCCCGAGTCTCCGCCGGCTAATGAATGCGTCTTCGCAACCTGGAGCCGCTAATTTTCCCTCAAGTAGCTCCTCAATTGACCCCCCACCCCCAGGGAACTCAAGAGACTGAGTGCAACGCGGGTCAGATCTCCCAGAGGGAGAAAATTCCCACGCCGGTAACGGAAATCGAACCCGGGACTCCCATTTCGTAAGCAGCTAGGCTACCATCGTGCTAAGGAGATGACCACTGTTATAAATAGGTACCGGATTTTTAGGCCTTGTTAGCCTTAGTTTTAGGATTTTATACCCTCAAAATATGCTTCTTTAGGATTCCTCTGTAGATTTTTATAACCAACATCCATAATGTTCTGTTTTTTTAATAGGCTACACGCCTCTGCTTTAGCTTTTTTATGTGCCAAACATGTTTTTAATAAATACCAACACCAATGATGTTTGTCTTGCTTTAGGTTACACGCCTCTGCTTTAAGTTTCTAGTATGAAGTTTTAAATAAATTCAAACAATTAGTAATATTTATTTATAACCTTGTTTCACTTAAATACTTTTTATCAATTACCATGATAAAACACACAGAATATGTTGTTTTATTCTTGTTTTCTTTGTGTTTGCTAACGTAGTAGATAACTAAAATGGTACCTATATACAAATAATTGTCTAGCATGAACAATTTCCTATTACCACTTTCTGTTTTTCTTATTTTAGTAAGATTTGTGTGAAGAAACACATTTCATACTCATAAGAAAATAATAATAATAATAATAATAATAATAATAATAATAATAATAATAATAATAATAATAATAATAATAATAATAATAGTAATAATAATAATAATAATAATAATAATAATAATAATAATAATAATAATAATAATAATATAATTAGTTAATAATATAATTAAAAACGACAGCTCCACGTCAGTAAATTTACTGGTATGTAAAAGAACACCTGCGGACAAAATTTCGGCACACCGGCGACGCTGATGTGATCCTAGCAATAGACAGTCGTTAAACAACAAAATAATTTCATTAACTGAAGGAAAGTTTCTCCAGAGAACATAACCTCTGTAACGTTAGTCATAGATGCCAATGCTGCAGGTTCAAGAGCTCATTTTCTTGCATATTTTTCTTCCTGCAGCACTGAAAGGATCAGCTTCATTCCTTCATAATTATGTTTGTGTTTAACAACAATTATTCTCTGCAGCTTCGAAGAACCTAAAATTCCCACTGGAGAACGTGACGTTGCCAAATCTCTCTTAGAAATTTAACTTCCTACACATTTTAACATAAATTTTGACTAAATTCATTCGAATTAAGATAGAAATGCATTACGCATTGTTCACAGAATGTTTTCGTGACAGTGAAATAATAAACCATTTATATCCATTCGTCAAGAGGCTAGAGGGGCTCTAAATATTTGACACTTTTTTTGGGGAAACGGTTCTTTATTGACAATAATTGTACTGGACATATTTGTTCCACTCATAACGTAGAATCCCTGGTTAACGTGTGGTCGAAGCAGTACCTTCCATCCGGTATATTACTCTGTAATATGCTTTTCTTCGACGCAAAGGTTTGGACATCATCTTCCTTCTGCGCCATAATCGCTGATTACCTATAACCTTGAAACACCTGTTGAATTAGCCACTGTGCCGTGCTATGGACTTGCTAATTTGTGTAGCATGCGTATGTTATTAAACGCTGCAAATTACTGCACGCTAATACTACTAAGAACAATTTATATTCACACTTTTAGTACTTATCCAAAACCGAACGATTAAACTTCTAGGTTTCTTCTATAGAGATCCCTCTATCAATCAAATCCCACACAGAGACAACGCTTACACCAACATTTGCAAAACAATGCAAATATCTGGTTAATTGCAAAGGCAAGACCTAGTAATTAATATTAATCTAATACCCTAATAATCTGGCTTAATAATAACTAAATAATTAAATTCTTGTACAATTAGTATAATTAATATAACTATACCTAATATAAATAGTAATATAAATAATGATATAAAACATAATTAATTTTATATTCAGTGCATCAGTTGGTGGCTGGATGGTCGCGTACAAAGTTAGAACACCTGCGAATATAGAAACAGCTCGCCAAAGAACATAACTAACCTTCACAATGCAAATAAAAAGTGCCTATTTGCGGAGGAGTTGTCAGCCATGAATGGAACCCAACATGCCGAATATCACCAGATTCTAATAAATAATCTGTCCCATGATGGTGGAAAAATTTAATAGTTGCACCTTAGTAACCTCTTGTGCTATATACGTATTTATCAACAGTAATCTCGTAAGTTTTTGATTTATCTAGAGTAACTTAAAGCTCAAGTGTGATTTCATTACCTATCTCATGATTAAAAGAAGATATATAAAGTTTTACAATAAATACATTCAATTAAATGTTAATTAACTTACTAAATTGATCAAATTGCTTTCATGTACTATTTCTGTTTCTCTTTGTGTTTGGCGTCGGTCTGTTTTGGTCAAGCTAACTTTGAATACACCTATATATGAGGAAAACAAATGGCGAACGTAAACAAATAAACATAGGTTAGGGAGGTGATACAAATGTGGGATAAGCAGCCATTATTGGTTGAAACACAAAAGCAGTTGACGTAGCAAGAGTGCGGTAGTCAAACGGCGATTTAGGACATTTTAGGCCACAGCTCTTCTTTTAGGCATTTTTGGGTCTTACGAAATACATATACGACCACCTCCGTAGCACAGTGGTAGTGCACCTACCTCTGGCGCGAAGGACCCGGGTTCGATCCCCGGTACCGGGGTGGGGATCTGTCTCCCGCTGGGAGGTCTGGCGCGGGGCTCACTCAGCCTCGTTAGGTCCCTGAGAGGCCAATCTAGGGGCTGCTTGTTAAAGAAGTAGTGACCCCAGGTTGCGAAGGCCGTATAACCGAGTGGGAGGACTCGGAGCACTGACCACGTCCCACCTCTAGTACTGCACCCCACTCATGACACCTGTAGTGGGCAAAGGTGGGGGACGCAGGGGTTGGACGGTAAGTCTTGGTCTCCAAGCGGCTGTTGTGCCAGGGATTTATGAAATAATATATATATCTAACCCCAGGAAGTGTGAAATATTAAATGTTCCGAAAATGGCAAGAAAACAAAAAATACATTAAAATACTAAGAATCCGGGTCTAGCTATAAAATAGGCGCTCAACCCATAAAAATCGATCTGAGAATGTTCGGTATTCTAAACATCTCGGTAAAATCCTCAGTTTTACCAGATCTCTCGTTTTTTATTTCTTCAGCTTTCTATCTTATTACGAGCATGTTATATTCCATGTTAAGATTTTTATATTTTAAGAAAGCGGTGTTGTATAGATGGCCCTAAGGGTTGTCTGAGCACACCAGACCTGCTACTGTTTCCTTTCTCTGGTGCAGGAAGAACTTCACTCTTATATAAGTATATAATCAGCCGTATGTATGGTAACAGGATGCTCATAATTATAAATAATAACTCTTCGATGATGCGTCAGAGATCTGAATAAAAATAAAGAGGATGGTTTGGTTTCACTCGAGCGGACGGACCACGCGATGCTGACAAAAAACATTGGCTCACTCTTGCAGCAGCAGGTTTGTTAAATGATTTGCCTGGACGTAGCAAGGAAACTAGATCCAGGACACTTCCGTCTTTATTCAGGTTTCTTAAAACTTAAAAAAAACCACACCTTTTCTGATAGCTCCAGCACCAATGTCACGGATGCTCTGAAAATAACAGGATTGAAAGGATGCTGGCAACTTTTATTTTCCAAATAACAGCGAAGGTTGTGCAGGTGGTCATTGGAAACAGAGAGGTACCTCGGAGCTAACTGCTTTATTCCACTTATCAGAGCTATTCATTTTCAGCTTTTCTCGCCCAAAGCTTCAATCTTCGGGTCTGCTAAGATGAGAATGATTCAGCAGGTACAATCAATGAAATATGCCATTCTACAAAGAAACTGAACTTTAATTGGGAAAACAGAAATTAGTTTGGTTTCTTTAAGAGGAGCGATCGATGATTGGGCTTACGTGTTAAAAAATCATAATTTAGGATTTTTAAGGTAAACCCAAGTCTCTAAGAATGCTTTCATTAAAATATTTTCTTATTGAAGTGAAAGTGGAGTTTGTGGATTTAAATAACCCTGAGTGGAGTTTGTATTACCACATTTGAAGCTTTTTGTGATAGCTATGATTTTCAAAAATGGTTTTGCGAAATTTACTACACATACCATTGTTAATTAATTCTTAAATATGAATTTTAAGAAAAAAAATACACGATAGCTCATGGAAAATATATAAGCAGAATTTCAGGCCAGTTAATATGAGTAAATTTTCTGTGCATTTTTTTCCAATGTAATATTATACACATTTTCAGCAGTTAAAATGTTCTACGTTACAATGTTTAAGTTATCAGAGCGAAACCGTAAATATGTAGATTCCCCAAAATATGCTGCCCAAAAGTTTCTATGTAGTTATTATTGTGAGCAAATGTCCTACGCACCAATCCCACCTAAGTGTCAAAAGTATAGTTACCTATTATTTCTGAAAAGCGAAACGCACAATTCACAAATATTTTACAAATTAATTTATAGTCTATTTACTAGCAAACTTATTTTCTAGTTCAGTATGGAGTATAAATATGAAATTATATTTAAAAATTATGAAAAGTACGTCGCAAGGAGAATTACGTTTTAAAATGCATAATGCGAAAAAAGAAAACTTTATATATATGCCAAATTTCTAAAACATAAAGAAAATCTATCGTTAGCATTATTTTATAGATTTCTAGTTGTGTATATTTTTTTCGCTTTCCTCCGCAAAACTTATCTAATTGTATCCCATAATGGTCGAACTTATTCAACGTCTTTATTCTATCCGTAAGCAATGATATATAAATACTCAAATTCATTGACTTGTTCCAGGATAATGTAGTTTACCTGACCATGTTCTGAATATTTTCCTTTAAAGTTCTAACGGAAGTGCTCTCCTTGTGGTTTACTGGGAAAATTGCAAGTCTGTTGGAGAATCTAATGTCGTGCCGGAATATTGCAATCGTAGCTCAGTTGGATAGAACAACCAGATGGAAACCGGAAGGCTTGTGGTTCAAATCTCGATTATGGCATTAAATTTTTCACTCTGGCTCTACCTTTTCAACCTTGTCCTACACAGAATTAGTATGAAAGAACAATTAGTTACCAGTGGCCGACCTAATATTTGGTTCAAATATGAAACCTGGCACCTAAAGTACTTGCAATATTGTAACTCGCCATTGGGGTATGCAATCTCAAACTGAATTTGAGATCTCCTTGTAGTTTACCGGGAAAATACGAGTCAGTTGGAGAATATACTGCCCTACCAGCTTTCTACCGGCTGCCAGAGTGGGTTACAGCAACCGAACAGAAGCCAAGATATCCATGTTTCAAAACTCGAGTAGGTATAGTTTTCTAATTTCTTGCGGATTATGTCCTTTCACTCTAAAACTATTTGATCGTCTGCATAAATCAACGTACCTCTAGAATGCATCTAAATTAATAAATATTCCCCTAGTTAGAACAATTTCCACTGAATAGCATAAATATACGATGGTCAGTCAAATATAAACGAGATTTTTTTTTTTTTTATGATTTATTGGAACAAAATACAAATACCAAAGGCATATCTTATTTTACCATATAGCTTCCGGCAACAGATATACAGTTTTGCCAGCGCCATAAGTGTAACATAAATTTCGGGACCTAATGATGAATGGCGAAGAGTAAACGCCTGGAAGGAAGTCCACTGTCAGTTTCATTAGTAGAGATAATTGAACACTTACAGGCCTTGTGTGTAGCAAAGCATTTGGGAATTTCTATAAATTGATATATACGAGGTATTTTTAAGTAAATGATATAGAATGACTATCAGACTTGCTTTTCGATCATCCGATGATTCAGACATGTTTGAAAATAAAATCCAAAGTATTGCTCACTGCTTGCATATTTGAAACAAATATATTAACACTTTGCCTTACTAACTGCCCATTACTTTAATTTTGAGGAACTGCAGCTAGCTCTTGTGGTTTTATGACCAAAGATAATCTAATTTGACTTCACTGGTACACATACTTGTGTAATGATTATTACAATTTTCGGACCACTGTGTATAGCAAAGTTTGGTTAAAGGTTAACAAGTTTGTTGTATTCAATAAATCATTACGTCTACAAATAACTCATGCAGAATTATTTTTTAAACGTCGTTTATCTGGTAACCATTACGAGATACACAAAATGCAGAACTCCAACCAAACAATTTATTTCCAATAAATTGTGTTATCAGCCATTTCCGAGAGATCCGTTATGAATACCTTGTCATTTTTAAATATTGTCACTGTTGTTTCTCGTGATATGGAAGAGTATAGAATGTCAAGCTTGCTTTTAAAATCTGACTATCGATTCAGTTTTCTCTATCCCCTTACTACTTTCCCTACTAGAAGGTAGAGGAAGTATTGTATTTCACACAAAAATTCGATGTCGAGATTTCACAGGAAATATGTTTTGAAGCCCCCTGAATCCAAAGAAAAAGCATTTTTTTAAAAAGGTCCATGCGCGCGCGTGTCTGTGTGTGTTTGTGTCTGTCTCAGTCTGTGGACAGCGTAACTCAAAAACGAAGTCGGTTGAAAACCAAAGTTGGTCCTTAAGTTTTATGTCTTTCAAGGACACGTCACGAAGAGTTTGAAGAAAATGTGTGCGTGCGTGTGTGTATATGTGTACCCGCCTGCCTGCCTGCCTGCCTGCCCGCCTGCCCACCCGCCTGCATGCCTGCCTGCCTGCCTGCCTGCCTGCCCGCCCGCCTGCCTGCCTGCCTGCCTGCCTGCCCGCCTGCCTGCCTGCCCGCCTGCACTGCCTGCCTGCCCGCCTGCCTGCCTGCCTGCCTGCCTGCCTGTCTGTCTGTTTGTCTGTCTGTCTGTGGACAGTATAACTCAAGAACGAAAAGTCGGATAAAAACCAAATTTGGTATTTACGTTTAATGCCTTTCAAGGATGGAACACAAAGATTTTGAAGACAATTACTCCACCTTAAACTACCCTTTACGTGAAAAATCCTTCGCAAATTTTGATTTTATTGAAAATTGATCTAACGAATTTGATTAAAATGCCATATGTTTGAGATATTTTTATGACAAATGAAATGTATATCTTGAATTTTCTAGTTATAGCCCACGTAGTCCTGGATGACTTTAGTATAACTGATAAACCGTAAGAGATAGACAAAATCTTTCTATCCAGAAAAATTTAGATCTTGCTAAAACACACAATTTATGCCTAATAAATAAATTTTTTTGTAGAGTGAACCATCTCAGAGATATTGCTCGTTATTTGTGTATGTTTGGGAGAACTTGTACTTCTGTCTAATGGAACATCGCTATTCATTTATATATATATTTTAACTGTGCAAAGATAACGAAGTTTGATAGCTTTAGTAAAAGATTTGACTATCGTTCAAAGTCTATTCCCGTTACACGTGAAAAAAAAAAAGAGCAATAAGATGATTTCTGCAAATGTTTATCTCAACTTAACACGAAGAAGATGTAAGAATAAGATGGTTAGTACAAGAGAAAGTCATGTGAGTGCAACACATCAAATTTTTTATAAGTTAACGGTGCTCAGAGAACGGAATCTCAAAGCTTTAAAAGATTTTACTATCACTCAAAGCCTAGTGTATTCTCATATTCCCCTTGTACCTACAAGGAAATAAGCAATAAGAGAATTTCAACAAACGTTCATCTCAGCTAACATGAAAAAGATAAAGGAATAAGAGTTTGTAAGAATGGATAACACAAGAGTCGAGAAAGTTATATGAGTGAGACACATTTTTTGTTTTAAGCTATATTTCATGGTAGTATAAAGATTAAATATAAAAGAAATTCCAGTTATGTACAAAAATAACAATGTGTCAACATGCCTGATCCGTGCTATCAATCCGGTTCAGAAGGAGCAGGATGCAGTTGCGGACCAGAGTGCCCTTGTACTGAGTGTTCATGCAGGGTGCAAAGGATGAAGGAAATATGGACAACAGCAGTAAGTGAAGGGGTAACATGGAGCTTTGGAGATGTTCTCTCTGGCGATGTTTTCACAACTGTATCACTGCTAGCTTCCCTTTGTGTAGCTGTAGGTGCCGCTGAATGCTTTCTTTGTTTTATATATCTTGCTTAAACTGTTTGTCGAATAACCCTGAATTTCTCTATCTTCATCTGTATCTTTCACTGCCTTGTCTACTTATCATTTACCTTTGTGCAAAATGTCTTTATTGTTTCTTCTCTCCTGTCATCGATTGTCGAATCTTCTCTACTTCCTCCATATTCAATTCAATTTTAAGACAACTTCAGCTAAATATTCGTGTACATAAGTTCTTGTCTGCGTCTAATGGCGATGCGTACATAGCAGTTCTTTCTTCTTCATGCTGTTTCATTCTGAAATTTTGTGGCTGTGTGATTCTTTCTTCACGTGCTGTACCTTACGTCGTTATAATTTGCTCTGGATGATAGTATTCCAGCTTTTGGTAGCAAAAAGGCCCTGATCATGAGATTATTGGTAAAATTTTTCTAACAACCATGTTGACTTTTTCGTAGACAACAGTACAAATATAAAAACTTGAAGGCAGTGAAAACAAAGGAAAAACAGATTATACGAAACATAGAGATATAAAAAACTTGAAGCCACTCACGTAACACATTCCATTTCGCAGCACCCTGAACCTTCAACAAAATGTGTATCACAACTACATAACCAACTTATCAAAAAATAAGCCAAAGGTGTGTAGAAGTCACTTAAAAGTAAGCTATAAGCTATAATAACTGGAGAAAGCAACGTGAATGTAATACATCAGACTTCAAGTGACAGGCTGCTATTCGTTCTTTTCGTTACTATGCAAAGAGCATAGAATTTCAAAACCATTGTCCAGCATCCAGCGATCCCCTTTTTAAAAATCTGATGTGTTGCACTCACATGACTTTCTCTACTCCTGTACTAACCATTCTTACAAACTCTTATCCCTATATATTCTTCATTTTAGTTGAGATAAACACTTGTATAAATTATGTTATTGTTTATTATCTTGTAGGTACAAGGGGAATATGGGAATACAGTAGACTTTGAATGATACTCAAATCGTTTAAAGCTTTGAAATTCCGTCCTTTCAGCACCGTTAACATATAAAAAAATCTGATGTGTTGCACTCACATGTCTTTCTGTACTCTTTCACTAACCATTCTTAAAATTCTTATTGCTATATCTTCTTCGTGTTAGTTGAGATAAACATTTACAGAAATTTGTTATTGCTTATTTCCTTGTAGGTGTAAGGGCAATATGGGAATACAGTAGGCTTTGAGCGATAGTCAAATCTTTTAAAGCTTTGAGATCCCGTCCTCTTTGCATACTTAACATATAAAAAATGATCAACGATGTTCCATTTGACCAGTTTTAAGTTTCCCGAAACTGACACACATAACAAGGAATATCTCCGAAATGGTTCACTCTACAAAAAAAAAAACAATTATTTGGACATAAATTATGTGTTTTTGGAGATCTACATTTTTGTGCAGTAAGATTTTGTCTATCTCTTACGGTTTACGAGTTATTCAAAAGTCATCCAGACTAAACAGGACTACATACGGTATAGCCAGAAAATTCAAGCTATATATTTCATTTTTCATAAAAATATCTCAAACATATGACATTTTAATCAAAATAGTTAAGAGCCATTTTCAAGAAAATCAAAATTTTCTATGTAAAAGGTAGTGTAGGATGGAGCTATTTTCTTCAAAATCTTACTGTTGCATCCTTGAAAGACATTAAACTTAAATACCAACTTTAGTTTTCAATCGACTATCTTTTTCTAAAAATGCTTATTTTTTGGATTAGGGGGTCTCAAAACATATATTTCCGGTGTTATCTCGACATCAAATTTTTGGGTGGAATACAATACTTCCTTTACTTACCAGTAGAGAAAGTAAAAATGAACAACGATGTTCCATTTCACGAAAGTTTTATGTTTTCCGAAACTGACACAAATAAAAAGGAATATCCCCGAAATGTTTCACTCTACAAGGAAAAAAAAAAATAGACATAAATTGTGTGTTTTAGCGAGATTTACATTTTTGTATAGTAAGATTTTGTCTATCTCTGACGGTTTACGAGTTATTCAAAAGACATCCAGAGCAAATGGGACTACATAGGCTATAGCCAGAAAACTTAAGATATACATTTCATTTATCATCAAACTACTATTTCAAACATATGGCATTTTAATCAAAATCGTTAGAGGCTTTTTCAAGAAAATCATAATTTTCGAAAAATGTTCTATGCAAAGGGTAGTTTAGGATGGAGCAATTTTCTTAAACGCCTTCGTGTCGCTTCCTTGAAGGACATTAATCTTAAATACCAACTTTGGTTTTTAACCGACTTTTCGTTTTTGAGTTATACTGTCCACAGACTGACACACACACACACACACACACACACACACACACACACACACACACACACACACACACACACACACACACACACACACACACACACACATACACACATATACACGGATCTTTTTCTAAAATTGCTTTTTTTTTATTCAGGGTCTCAAAACATATATTTCCAGTGAAATCTTGACATTGAATTTTGGTGGAATACAATTCTTCCTTCTATGTACTATACGTGATAGAGAAAGTGAAACTGTACCTGTCGCTTTAGCCTATTAAATACTCCTTATATGCGAGAGGCTGTTAGATTAAATTCTGCTTCAGTCGTATAACATAACATTATTGCTTGATTGAAGATCAATATTATTTATAAGTTTTTTAATATTAATTTCTTTGTTTGTGATGGCTTAAGGTTAGTTTATTACCAAACTGTTAAGTCTTATAGTAATGGAATATTAACTCTTTATGAAATCGAGATGTTGCTACAACTAAATTAACTGATAGAGAAGAAGCTTTTACAGGAATATTCTGTAGATGAGGATTAGAGATAGCTTTCTCAAAAAAACGTTATTGTAATGTCGCAGAGCTCAATATAGAAATGTGAAAATCGGATGAAAAATAGTATATTATAATTCTATCTTAATTTTGTATTACTTAAATTTTAGTTTGTTAATAGCGAGGTGACAATAGGGTGTGACTGAAATTCTGGATATCAATCTCCTCCCAACGTCGCCACGTATACGACCATTAGTCCTTTATATTCCAAGTGCCTAACATGACCTGATTTGCATTCAATGGATCGTAAAAATTGTAATGAGACCTACTATACTGAACAAATCTGTCCTTACTTACAATCTAGATGAAATGCTACAGTAAGATAAGTAAGTGCATAGATACATATCTCGATGTTATTGAATAAGCAGTTAGATATTTAAAATTCACTCACTCTTCCAAAGAGTAAAGTCACGAGTGCATGTTCAACATATTAAGTTGTTTTCAAATGGGTTTTCTGCAACTATTATACATAATAATTTGGAAAGACTACATGATAATGACGACGATGAGTCTTATCTCAGAAGATTGCACGAAGTTCAAAATACCTTCGGCCCAATCTGCAAAGTTCCTTAAGTGCACTTCTCTTGATTTTTTCTCCCTCTGCTACTGATAGAGGAAGTATTGCATTCCACCTAAAACTTCCATATCGAAATTTTACACAAATGTACTTCCTGAGGTTACCTGAAAAACGAAACAAAGTACCTTGTATGTATTACGTTCATGCGTGCATGTGTGTCCAAACGACATAACTCAAAGTATAATAGTTGAGTTTATATGGGGGAAAACAACAGACATCGGCATAGAAATTTAGGTATCTACTTGAGGGGAAATGCACAGCACCTTTGAAGTAAGTTTACGAAGCATGTGGAAATGTATAAAAGAAGATTCAGTGCTGCGTTTAGAAATACGTATTGGTACGCTGGTAAAAGTGTTGTTCCGGAAGACTGAAGAGTCTTGATTGGAGCCACAGTCATGATCTGAAAATTTTAACCTAATTAATGCTATCCGGCGGCGCTGTGGCTGAGTGTTTAGACCACTGGTCTCTCACCGGGCCGGGGTCGATCGCTGGGGGCTGTCTGCAGGATTTTGGTGCACAAAGTGGTTTTCTTCGGGTTTTCCAGGATCCCTCGCCATTCATTTCACCAACTGCTCCATCACTTTCCTTTCACTCATTTCGCCCTCATTTCATACCATCTCCTTCCTTACTCTCATGCTAGGTTTCATGTTGATCACTCATCCTGGACTCCGATCTCTAATCTAGAGCTATCTGCCCCTCGGTAGGCGTCTGACTCCATGCCGCTTATAAGTCCTGAGGGGAGGGGGGATGTAAGTCTTCCATACGAGGAAAGTAAACAGTAATAGAAGATTAATACTTTCCAGCATTTTTCCTACACAGGTGTAAGATAATAGAACCCCTATTATTCAGATTCCACACATAATTCGCATTTTTCAATGGTAGTTAACCCTGCGAATATGTTTACCTATACAGGAATGGAGTGACAGAATGAAATTCAAAATGAACATTTAATTTGCATTAAAAATGTCTTAATAATTGGCATTTTAATTAAAATCGTTGGAGCCACTTTTGAGGGAATACAATTTTTCGAAAAATATCTTCCCAGTGCACGCCTATCAAGTATGTTTTTGTACACCTAAAGCTGTATTCATTACTTCCCTAACCAGTGCTTTCCGTTTTTCCTCTCAAAAGAAGGGTATTTGCGTTAGCAGTGGTTGTGATGGCCCCCGCGCCTGCTTAGACATGAGTTAAATGTGCCCTAGCACATAAGAAAGTTGGACAACACTGCCCTGTGTGATTATTACACGCTTTTGAAAAGTTTAGTTTTCACTGCGATGTTGCAAATTAGAGATTGCTCTTTATTTTGACACGTGTTTTGCTAATCATTGTAGTCACAATATTCATGTATTAAATATTGGTGCGAAGAAAAAGTGCAGCGCAGAATGCAAGTTCTAAAATAAGCATTTTTAGAATAGGAACGACGAGGAGAAGAAACGTTTACTCCTCTGCATGCGCCAACATTAAATCCATCATGTTATGTATCTCAGACTAGAACGATCCTGTTTTAAACATTTGGGAGGGGAGAATGAGAGAGAAGGACCATATGACTGAACACTGTTAGTCCCCTGATTGGTGGAGGGAAATTCATTGCTGTTTTATTTTGTATCCTACAATAACCGCCTCTATAAACGAAGAGTATCTTGAAACGGTTCAGTATAGAAGAAAAAATGCATTGAACAATAATTGTGTGTTTCTACGAAATCTACATATTTGTGAAGCAAGATTTTGTCTGTCTCTTTCGGTTTATCAGTAATGCAAAACTCTAAAATGAAGAGGACTTATGAGGACATTCCCAAAAAATTCACCTACATTTCATTTGTCATGAAAATATGTAAAAAAAAGTGATATTTTAATTAAAATCGTTAGACATTTTTGATAAAATCAACATTTTCGAAAAAAGTTCCATGTCTGGGGTTGAGGTGATTTACTTGAAAATCTTACTGTCGCATCCTTGGAAGATGCTGAACTTAAATGCAAGGTTCTGTATTTAACAGCCTTTAGATTTTGAATTATGCCGTGCACAAAAAAAAAAAAAAAAAAAAAAAAAAAAAAAAAAAAAAAAAAAAAAAAAAAAAACCACACACACACACGGGCATTTTTTTTTCTAAAAATGCTTCTTTTTCCATTCAGGGGTTACAAAACATGTATTTTCGGTGAAATCTCAGTATAGAATTTTTGAGTGGAATGCAGTGCTTCCTGCACTTACTATACGTAGTAGAGAAAGTAAATGTTTTCTTTTGTTTTTGGATTCAGAAGCTTTCAAAACGTGTATTTCTATTCAAATCTCGGTATAATATTTTTCGGTGGAAAACAATACCTTTTCTACCTCCTGTGTACGTGGTAGAAAGAGAGAGCAAATGTACTACACAAAAATATAATCTTTAAATTCAAAGTAATTTCGTATAATCTTTATTGTGGCATATGATTTTCAGTTTATTCGTTATTATTACATTTGAATTTTACAATACTTCATCATTTTATTGAAAGCGCTGTCACTATTCAGTCGTTTCTCGCGGTTTTGTGGAAACAGTATACAATTTTAAGGTAAGTGTATAGCATCCCGCTTTAAAATCGTCAGAAACGATTAGATGGCTAAGAACTTTAAAAAAAAAAAATAAATAAATAAATAAATAAATAAATAAATAAATAAATAAATAAATAAATAAATAAATAAATAAATAAATAAATAAATAAATAAATAAATAAATAAATAAATAAATAAATAAATAAATAAATAAATAAATAAATAAATAAATAAATAAATAAATAAATAAATAAATAAATAAATAAATAAATAAATAAATAAATAAATAAATAAATAAATAAATAAATAAATAAATAAATAAATAAATAAATAAATAAATAAATAAATAAATAAATAAATAAATAAATAAATAAATAAATAAATAAATAAATAAATAAATAAATAAATAAATAAATAAATAAATAAATAAATAAATAAATAAATAAATAAATAAATAAATAAATAAATAAATAAATAAATAAATAAATAAATAAATAAATAAATAAATAAATAAATAAATAAATAAATAAATAAATAAATAAATAAATAAATAAATAAATAAATAAATAAATAAATAAATAAATAAATAAATAAATAAATAAATAAATAAATAAATAAATAAATAAATAAATAAATAAATAAATAAATAAATAAATAAATAAATAAATAAATAAATAAATAAATAAATAAATAAATAAATAAATAAATAAATAAATAAATAAATAAATAAATAAATAAATAAATAAATAAATAAATAAATAAATAAATAAATAAATAAATAAATAAATAAATAATAAATAAATAAATAAATAAATAAATAAATAAATAAATAAATAAATAAATAAATAAATAAATAAAGAAAGAAAGAAAGAAAGAAAGAAAGAAAGAAAGAAAGAAAGAAAGAAAGAAAGAAAGAAAGAAAGAAAGAAAGAAAGAAAGAAAGAAAGAAAGAAAGAAAGAAAGAAAGAAAGAAAGAAAGAAAGAAAGAAAGAAAGAAAGAAAGAAAGAAAGAAAGAAAGAAAGAAAGAAAGAAAGAAAGAAAGAAAGAAAGAAAGAAAGAAAGAAAGAAAGAAAGAAAGAAAGAAAGAAAGAAAGAAAGAAAGAAAGAAAGAAAGAAAGAAAGAAAGAAAGAAAGAAAGAAAGAAAGAAAGAAAGAAAGAAAGAAAGAAAGAAAGAAAGAAAGAAAGAAAGAAAGAAAGAAAGAAAGAAAGAAAGAAAGAAAGAAAGAAAGAAATAAATAAATAAATAAATAAATAAATAAATAAATAAATAAATAAATAAATAAATAAATAAATAAATAAATAAATAAATAAATAAATAAATAAATAAATAAATAAATAAATAAATAAATAAATAAATAAATAAATAAATAAATAAATAAATAAATAAATAAATAAATAAATAAATAAATAAATAAATAAATAAATAAATAAATAAATAAATAAATAAATAAATAAATAAATAAATAAATAAATAAATAAATAAATAAATAAATAAATAAATAAATAAATAAATAAATAAATAAATAAATAAATAAATAAATAAATAAATAAATAAATAAATAAATAAATAAATAAATAAATAAATAAATAAATAAATAAATAAATAAATAAATAAATAAATAAATAAATAAATAAATAAATAAATAAATAAAT
This sequence comes from Tenodera sinensis, assembly GCA_030765045.1. Taxonomy (NCBI): domain Eukaryota; kingdom Metazoa; phylum Arthropoda; class Insecta; order Mantodea; family Mantidae; genus Tenodera; species Tenodera sinensis. The sequence goes on from CM060962.1 coordinate 164,247,981, forward strand.
AAATAAATAAATAAATAAATAAATAAATAAATAAATAAATAAATAAATAAATAAATAAATAAATAAATAAATAAATAAATAAATAAATAAATAAATAAATAAATAAATAAATAAATAAATAAATAAATAAATAAATAAATAAATAAATAAATAAATAAATAAATAAATAAATAAATAAATAAATAAATAAATAAATAAATAAATAAATAAAGTTTAAATCAATAACGCCGGATACCTCGAAAATGGCTGCTTGTATAATAAAGCTTATTTAAAATATATGAAAATTCCTTTCTGAATGAAGAGAACTTCACTTTCTCTTCCCTCAGATTCAAATTTCACATTTATATTGTTACGATATCTTTATAAAAATCGTTAAGAAGCATCTCTGAGAAAATAAAAAAGAATAACTAATTTGCCA
>CM060962.1:164253398-164295898 GCA_030765045.1 Tenodera sinensis
GTTACATATTAAGTTTGGTTTTCACTGTTTCCACACCAAAACACACGCCAAGGCAACTCCACTGCGGCTAGGTTATCTGCTTTTATAAAACGACAAAGTTTGCAGCATAAAAATTGGACATTTAAAATATCTAAGCACAGACTAACAAACTAATACTTGCATATTGCCATGGTATAGCTCAGATACTGCTACGACACGGAAAGCCAAAGATCCGTGGTTCAAATCCCGGCAATGGCATACAATATTTGTGTGCTTCAACCTTCCTAACTCTAACCTGCACACGGCTTATGTGGAAGAACAATAAAATTAATGATTATCATTGAATGAGTTAACAGTGGCTCACAATCAAACTCGGGACTTAAAGGTTTCGGGTCAATTCCCAGATCTGACATAGATATTTATTCGTGTGGAGTTCTGGGACCTGCTTTACAATGTTTACAATCTCTGTAAACTGTGAACTTTGTGTGTAATTTATAAAAAACTGTTTCACAATAGAAGTTGATAAAGTTGAACTTCACAAACAAGCTTAATTATTTAAAATGAAATAGTACAGAATTTGCAGGTATTTTGTTTCACAATCAAATAATAATTGCACACAGTTCTAAAGTGTATTTGCAAAGTAAGCAATTTATTTAAAAGTGGGTTAATCGCTGTAAAGTAATCCATACCTATTTTAAATTGAGAGAAGAATACAGGTAAAAGGGTAAACCTCCAATTTTTTAGTCAGCTCGTAACAAAATATCACTAAAAACTACAACAAATGCTTGTTAGCGGCAGTTGCAGTGATTCAGATAATGATGTTCATGCAAGGGAAGGTGATGTGAATATTTTAGACCCAGAATCAATAAAGAACTTCACATGTGTTTATTAGTACAATGAAAGGTTCTGAACGAGTCTTTATAGTGACCGCAGGTTCCTAAGAGAACAAAGATGGCAGATGTCGCATGTTAGGTGGTCAATTTTGTTCTAGTATTATGAGCCATTGCCATATCATACCTAGATAGGTACTGCTGTGTAATAATCTCTTCTTTGGTGCCAATGTCTGACCTTCTTCGCCATAATCACTCATTACCTATAACCTATAGATATTCTGGCTGCACTTTACGTATTACTGTAAACACTGTCCCGTACTCTGATCTTAATAATTTATATAACATACTTCTATTATTAAACGTTGCAAACTGTCTTACTGTAATGGCACGAAGAACAACTTATAGGTAGTTACGTTTTAATATGATTTCAGGTAGGTACTTGCATAAATCAACATGGTATTAAAATTGTTAGTTTTCTTCTATGCAGATCTTCATCCTCTAAAAATGAAACCTCATACAAATAACGCTGACACCCAAAATTGCAAAAACAATTCCCATTTCTAACTGGAAAGTTAAGACCTAACGATTAATAAGAACCTGACCAGATAACAGTTACTAACAGGAAGCGGGGTTTTAATACGAAATCCATCAAGTTAACCGTGCATTTACAACGGGAAGTGGAAGCGCCGGTGACCTTGCTGTGCTCTTGTAAACATGTAGAGTGGAAGGTAGTACAGCCCTCATGCTACCAGTCGGCTCTATACTCCATGCTGTTAATCTCATTCCTATGTTTACTTACTAAAACCCCGCCCCCTGGTGATTAATCGTTATATATAAATCAATTACCATGCTTCAGTCTCGCAAAAACTCGAAAATGGCTCGACCGATTTGGTTAATTTCTTTTTTGTTTTGCTCGCCTCAATACTGAGACGGTTTAAAAAACACATTAAGAAAAACTCAAAGAAATAGCCGAAAATTCGAAAAAATTGCCAATTCGGATTACTCTCAGTATGTGACGTTTAGGGCGGACCTATCGTCTGACAGGTGCATCTATTTAATTTAAAATCGTTTTTTCGTTAAAAAATTAGTCGAATTAGGGCAAATATTTGGTTAAATCTAATTTAATTATATATTGCGAGCACTCGTTTTGATCAGCCATACTATTAATGAGAAGTCGTCGAAGTCAGTCAAATGTGCGGCGAGCTATTTCACGTGCAAACCGCATCATGGCGCGAAAATTGTATTGGCATGCCCGAGTTTGATTTAATAACCAAACAACACTCAAACCATACACGATGCCTCTAATATTATCGATCTCAATGCATTGAAGTCGGAAGGTTGATTAGGATTGATCATCACTTATGAAGAGTTACAATCAAATCAATCTTAAGTGGTACAGAAGTTCACCGGGTCATCTAGTTAATAATTATTAAATAATTAGATGCTCGTAAAGTTAGCATAATTAATACAACTGATCTAATATAAATAGTATCATCATCCTCATCATCATCATCATCATCATCACCATCATCATCAGTGTTAAAGTCAGCCCTGTTTCGGCTCAGAAGAGATCTCCCCAGCATCTACGTGGTCTCCAGTATCTCTAGTACTAGCTGCTTTGTATTGCAACCCCTGTTTATTACCCCTTCTTTTAGAATCCGAGAGGTATTATCCTACCATTTTATTTTATATTCCCTGATTTTGTAATTTAAATCAATATTTTTAATTGTTGCCTTAATTTTTTACTTTTAATGTGACCTAGATACAAACATTGAATTTCGGCGTTTTAATGATAGTAACATAACATAATGTAACAGTACATATAACATTGTTTAATATTACAATCAATGCGTCATTTGATGACTAAATGGTCGGCGCAAATATAAAAACAAGTCGCCAACTTAACAGATGCAATATAAACTTCCTGATATATGTAATAAGTGCGCATTTGAGGAGTTGCGGTTATGAATGGAATGTAAGAATATCACCAGATTCTAGTGACATCCCATAACGCTGGGAAAGTGTCATATTTGCACTTTAGTAACCCCTCGTGTATTGTAACCTCTACATCAATGGAATGTTGTTGCAAGATATTTTATATCACATTCAGAATGGAACAGGTAAAAGTGGAACCTTAACCTCAAAACTTCAACTGTTGTTGCTTTGCATTGGATGGGAACTGCTTGTCAGTTTCATATAATGGAGTTTCTAAGTTTTCAGCGTGCAGAAGCGTCCATGTCAACAGAATACTTATCGAATGTACTAAAAGTATGGGGACTTAACAATTATGTTTGGTGATTTTATGCACTGCGTGGTTGGCGACACACTTCGAAACGGGTATAAGATAAAATACGCGTAATACAAGTGCTTTCAATTGTCTACCTGGGTTTGTAAAGTTCCTCAACCTTTAGTTATTATTAACATGTTACTCAGAAACAGAATTCACAGACATTTATAATACTTTCTTTATTTGTGAATTAATATGAAAATTATAAATATTGAGAAATAGGACCCTGGTCTGGTTAGGGTACCTATAATTATCAGTTTAGCTTGAACGCTTCTTCTGACAGCTTGTACTTAAGTTCAGCAATTCTGCTAACGTAGTTGCGTCTTACGGGCGTTCCAACTGAGGTCGGCTAATTTCTCCATGCCAAGGAATAACCCGAAAATTCCTGTGAAAATGGATAGCTTAGAAAACTTCTGACAAATATGAAACGCTGCACGCCAGATCTTTAGAGAGCGAATGGAACATAAACTGTTAGAAACAAAGTCCCCATTCTGTCCTACTTTCTTTGGCACCTACTATGTTATGTATTACACCCAAATATTCAATATCGAGATTTTACCTAAAATGCATGCTTTCTTCACGAGTGTTCTGAGAACTAAGTTTAGTTTAAACGTGATTAAGATCGTATTAAATATAGCGTAAACACAACAAAGTTCTACTTGAGTTCTGTACGGCTGGCAGTGTAATAGTGAGTTGAACAAAATATAATTGGGCAACGTAGTCATGTGATCAGCGATTTTCCCCCTCTCCTCCTTCATTATCTCTCTCTCTCTCTCTCTCTCTCTCTCTCTCTCTCTCTCTCTCTCTCTCTCTCTCTGCGTATGTTTACGATCAGCCACTCAAAGGCGAAAAGTTTGGTGAAGAAGGTTCAGGTTGCTGAAGTTGATTCACATCATCAGGTTCAGGTAATATGCAGTTTCGGAAAAGGAACGACGTATACTAACTCGCCGATTTGCAAACTTACTAAACCAAACACGAAACTGGACTGCTGCTGACGAAGCTGTAGGAAATACAGGAAACACATGTTTGACTGCGTTGCTTCTCACCCTTGTAATGAGGGTCGTCTTTTATTTGCTAATAGTTATTACTCAATGGCAAGGGAGAGGCTCTTCTATGGGGCGAGGCCGTCATGTTAAAAAAAAAAAAAAAAAAAAAAAGTGTACCTGTTTTTCTTCTGGTTTGTAGTAAACAGCCTCTAGCGCGCCAAACTTCACAACAGACTCACTGTTTCTATTAAGGTTAGCATCTAGCCGCTAGCAGATAATGAAGATGGCTGGGGAGCCTTCAAGACACCAGTTTTTCAACTACGATTTCTATTAATTATTGTTTTGCTGCTGATGCCAGCCACTTCCCGCAGTTTGGATTCACCCGGAGAGGAACCGGTTGTTTGTGTCGGTGTAATCCAGTAAGGACTCCACTCAGTCCATTAGTTCTTGAGGAATGGACCATTCCACTGAAATATGTATTAGGTAAGTGTGACACGTGAAGCTGCGGTTATGCGAAAAATAAAACTTGGTCTTCCAGTCACGCTCTTAGCTTCAATTAAGGCTGTCACATTCGTTTTATGTAATGTCTAGAAAGTTTATTAGAACGCTTCAGCAGCGAGAAATTAGACCGTTTTATATCTGTAAATAATACTGGAAAAGAATATTAGAAGCAACATTAATTTTGTTGTGCGTTTATTACCTCCAATGAAATAGTGTTATTTCCTTCTGAGGAGAAAAGCAAGATCGTAAATGTACGCACACAAATTTTAGGGGTTTCTCCGGGTCGCTAGGCGAATGTTGGGAAGGATAATTACATCCGCCGAATTTTCTGTCCCCCATTTCACCTCACTTCTCGTTTTACTTCACCTTTCATCTGCTTGGTTGTTTTAGGGTGCATGGCAATTACTTGCTCTCTGTAAATCCTCATCCTCCGGATATGGGAAAGTCTCTGAGTCCCGACCCACCAAGGGGACCTAGAACCCAAGGGTGGAGAAAAGCCGGAGTACGAGCCGCCACCGGGGAGTTCAAATCTGTAGTTGTTGTGGACCCTGCCCTCTGCTGCCTTTTCTCCTCAGTCCAAACACCTCACCCCTCCCTCTCAGTAGCATAGACACAGATTTTCTACAGGTTGAGGTCCTGATTCCCCCGTCCGCACCTTGTCTCTTATACCTACCTAGGAGCCCTATATTTAAGCTAGCCGTAACCTTGTAAAGGTTTAAACCAAGCTTGAAATGTAGGTATTGACAATTTCTTTTGTAACTTGTCTATTGAAATGCGCTCTATTAAATATTTAACTCCAGAAGCTATGGCAGAGATAAGGAAAAATAGAATCTCACCTCCAGTTATACGGTTCCAAAATAGGTCGTCGAACTTAACACGAACGGGAACATTAGAATAGATTTATAATTGGTTCTAACTTAACTTTCTGATAGTAGAGAGTCAACTTGAATTAAAGTAAACAGTTATAGGTATGTAATTTTTTTTAAAAAACGTCCTCCAACCTAATGTCATATCGGACGTTGAATGAATGAAATGGGTGAAATGATGTTCAAATGAGCCCGAGGTCCATGGAGCTTTAAGTTACCCGACATTCGTCTCTCAGGATAAGGGAAAACCTCGGAAAAAACCTTACCCGGATAAACTCGCGACCTCTTGAACGTGAGGCAGACACACTAACCATCACGCTACCGTGGTGGGCCATAGGTATGTAAAGTAAGATTATGCTAGACGCATGTCAAGATTAGAAGAAATAATCGTTTAAGCATAATAACAATGTTAAAAACCGCATAGTCTGCAACTGTAACTTGATTGCTTTCACCATCTTTTGGAACTGTTTATTAAACAAAATAAACTTTTGACTAATGATATTATCCAGTCTGATTGCTACTAAACAGATTATATAGCTAATCAATGGCATTTTGGCATTATTAAGAGCATTACAGATGGCAATGTATATTTGTAGATACCGATTTTGTACAGACAAAATTGTGTACTGAAAAGATAATCACAAACTGATGAACAATTGATAACAATAGACGATCATAACTGGTTAAACTCTAATGTTCCCTTCCATGTTATTGGATGCATAACGAGTGTACCAAAAGCAGAGTAGTCATAGATCCGTAATTCTGTTTCTTATGATAACTAACATAATTATAATGTAAACATTTCGCCAATAAAATATTAAAAATGAAATAACATAAAACCTCGCATTTGATTTTCTTCGATGATGTCATGATGCTTGTTCTGCTTCATTGCGTTCGTAGAATGCGTCATATAAATATGTGTAATGTTCGACCTACCTGCCTGGAGGGTTCCTATTATGCATTTTACATTCCTGGAGTTATCTGATAGCAGCCCTCGGGATTGGAAAAGGGCGTAGGATCTTTGTCCTAGCATCGAAACTAACTGTGAAGAAACTAGCAAGAGCTGCAATGACAGTGGCATGAAAAGCATAGTGAGCAACAATCACCAACTTTATTTACCCTTGTTATTTATTTTCATATCTATTCTACAAATTATTGATACAAGAATTAATAAAATGATGCTGAAAGGAGCCTGGAGTTCACAGAGTTTAGAAATTTCCGACATTAGGCATTTGAGATTAAGGGAAAACTTGGAAATGATATTAGCTAGGTAATGCAAACCAACCAGTATTTGAGTTCATAACCTCCGGAATGTGGAGCACACGTACTACCCACACATAACGTTCATTGGGCTCTGATATTTTTGAAAAGATTTAGTTACATTAAAAGCTTTGTTTGGTATAGTGGTGAAAGGGCATTAGTAGAGGGACCCTCCCTCTACTGGCATTTCTGTGTTGCGCCTTTAAGAGCTCATCTCCATTCAAGGGTTCCTCTGCAATTAATATCGGGCAAATCTTGAGAATGACTTAATGAATATGAAAATATACGGAGTTACTTCCCTTGGCTGTTGATGTGGATCGTGATAACTATGAAGCTGGTAACATAATGGAAGGTCGGTGAGAAGTGTGAATAAGATCAGAATTTTTATTGTTCTATTACCGTATATAGAACAGGTAACTGAATTGCATAATATCCTGTTGAGGATTGCTCGTAAGTCAATCAATCCCTTCAGCAAGTTAAGCTTGCTATTAAAAACTTCATTCTTTTTTTGTTCGCAGTAACTTCCGGGAGGATATGAGCTGTGCAATCAGTAGTTGTAACTCCCTAATATCCGGTCGTTATGACACGGTTTCACTAAGCATATCGTAACCACAGAACCCTAATATTCTACCGTGAAAGTTACCTACTTGTTGTTAGAAACGTTACTGTAGATAATGCCATGATGTAAGACACGCTACGCCACATGAACAATGACATACCCAAAAACTATAGTGTTATATCCGCCAGAAATATTGATAGAGCGTACCATGTATGCAACAGACGTTTTCACTTGTTTAGCTGAAGCGTGTCGGCCTCAGGAGAATAACTGCTAACCACAACAATAATTAGACAAGCCTGTTGTACGGTTTTTCAGGTCATCTGAAGTACAGCAAAATTCTGTTTTCATTTTGGAATAGTGGGTAACAAAACACGATTTTCAATGATCCATTAGGGACTTTTGGTGGATTTAGGAGTAGACGGGCCGAGACAAATCCTGTAACTGGAGCACAGCACCACAAGTAGGTAACAGTGGGTCCGTTTTATTTCCAACGTGACCCCTCGAAGGAAGGAATGAAGGGGAGACTCGAAAGGCGACCAAATCCCAGGGTTTCCAGCGATGTGGGAAGCCAGGAAATTACAAACTGATCTGGTAAGAGCAAGGGAGTACTTAAAATATTTGCCTATGTCAGGGAAAGCCGGGGAAATTGGTTCCAAGTTTTCACAGGTCGGATTATTCATACTGATAAGGAAATTGTTAAGGAAGATCACTTACAACAATTATGTCTGCTTCTTGTTTGTGTATAGGATAGTATCCTGTTCATTTCCCCTTTTATTCTTCGGATGAGTTATAAGTGCTGTGAATCCATCTCCTAGCGGATCTTCCTCTTGTCCTTTCCCATCTAAAGGTCTGCCTTCTTTCGCTCGTTTTGCTAGATGGTTGTTTCCCATACTGTTAATGTGTTCTTTCCAGTATTTCTGTTGCTCATTAAGCAATTTTTTTATATCCTGAATTTGGTAATTTTCTATGACTTCTGTATTGTGTATTTTATCTAATAAAGTTTTTCCTTGAATTGTTCTTAATATTTGTTTTGTTTTGATAGTATCTGCTCCGGTTTCTGCTGCATAAGTTGAGATTGATCTATTGTTTTATAAATGCGGACTTTACTCTCTACTGCCGTATATTTATTTCGCCAAATTATGTCTTTTGTGCAGACTGATATCTGCGCTGCTTTATTGGCCTGTGTTTTTACTTCATGATTTAAATTGTTGGTGCTTGTTATCTGAATACCTAAATAATTAAATTCAGAAACCTGTCCAATAATTTTTCTTTCTGCTTCTAATTTGCATCTGCATAAAATGCTCCTTAAAATTCCCTTCCAATTCTTGAAGTGATGAGTTATAAATTAAATGTGGAGTAAGTTCACACATGTTGCATATATAAGGTTGTTCACCTGTGTACGACTGTAGTTTTTGGGTTGACTCAGATTAGATTAGATTATGTGGTGGCTCGTATAGGCTTCAACGCCTCACCTCACTGTGACCATTATACTCCATCATCTGTTGCGATCTACTGCTCTTCGTGCCTTTTTAGAGTTGAGAGGGAGTGGTGGCCAAAAACTGCTTTCAAGTATCATTGACTGGATTCATTGCTTAATCCGGAGTTTGTAGAGTGACTTGGGGATGTATTGGACTGTCAATTTGAGGCCTACTGTAAAATGTGCAGAAAGAAGTTTAATCTTATGCCACCTATTACATTCACATGCAAATGGACCAAGACATATTCAGGTTCTGAATAGTAAATCAAGATATAAGGTGCTTGGTGCAATATGTTTGCTCGCTGTAAATCCTCGTCCTCCGGATCGGGGGAGGTTTTTGAGTCCCGCCCCCCGGGGGATCTAGAGTCCACAGGGAGAAGGGGAGCAGGTGTACAAGCCGCCATTGTGGAGTTCAAATCACATCCCCCGCCACACACACACACACACACACACACACATACATACATACATACATACATACATACATACATACATACATACATACATACATACATACATACATACATACATACATACATACATACATACATACATACATACATACATACATACATACATACATACATACATACATACATACATACATACATACATACATACATACATACATACATACATACATACATACATACATACATACATACATACATACATACATACATACATACATACATACATACATACATACATACATACATACATACATACATACATACATACATACATACATACATACATACATACATACATACATACATACATACATACATACATACATACATACATACATACATACATACATACATACATACATACATACATACATACATACATACATACATACATACATACATACATACATACATACATACATACATACATACATACATACATACATACATACATACATACATACATACATACATACATACATACATACATACATACATACATACATACATACATACATACATACATACATACATACATACATACATACATACATACATACATACATACATACATACATACATACATACATACATACATACATACATACATACATACATACATACATACATACATACATACATACATACATACATACATACATACATACATACATACATACATACATACATACATACATACATACATACATACATACATACATACATACATACATACATACATACATACATACATACATACATACATACATACATACATACATACATACATACATACATACATACATACATACATACATACATACATACATACATACATACATACATACATACATACATACATACATACATACATACATACATACATACATACATACATACATACATACATACATACATACATACATACATACATACATACATACATACATACACACATACACACATACACACATACACACATACACACATACACACATACACACATACACACATACACACAGACACACACACACACACACACACATACATACATACATACATACATACATACATACATACATACATACATACATACATACATACATACATACATACATACATACATACATACATACATACATACATACATACATACGTACATACGTACATACATACATACATACATACATACATACATACATACATACATACATACATACATACATACATACATACATACATACATACATACATACATACATACATACATACATACATACATACATACATACATACATACATACATACATACATACATACATACATACATACATACATACATACATACATACATACATACATACATACATACATACATACATACATACATACATACATACATACATACATACATACATACATACATACATACATACATACATACATACATACATACATACATACATACATACATACATACATACATACATACATACATACATACATACATACATACATACATACATACATACATACATACATACATACATACATACATACATACATACATACATACATACATACATACATACATACATACATACATACATACATACATACATACATACATACATACATACATACATACATACATACATACATACATACATACATACATACATACATACATACATACATACATACATACATACATACATACATACATACATACATACATACATACATACATACATACATACATACATACATACATACATACATACATACATACATACATACATACATTCACACACATACATACATACATACATACATACACATACATACATACATACATACATACATACATACATACATACATACATACATACATACATACATACATACATACATACATACATACATACATACATACATACATACATACATACATACATACATACATACATACATACATACATACATACATACATACATACATACATACATACATACATACACACACACACACACACACACACACATACATACATACATACATACATACATACATACATACATACATACATACATACATAGATACATACATACATACATACATACATACATACATACATACATACATACATACATACATACATACATACATACATACATACATACATACATACATACATACATACATACATACATACATACATACATACATACATACATACATACATACATACATACATACATACATACATACATACATACATACATACATACATACATACATACATACATACATACATACATACATACATACATACATACATACATACATACATACATACATACATACATACATACATACATACATACATACATACATACATACATACATACATACATACATACATACATACATACATACATACATACATACATACATACATACATACATACATACATACATACATACATACATACATACATACATACATACATACATACATACATAGATACATAGATACATAGATACATACATACATACATACATACATACATAGATACATACATACATACATACATACATACATACATACATACATACATACATACATACATACATACATACATACATACATACATACATACATACATACATACATACATACATACATACATACATACATACATACATACATACATACATACATACATACATACATACATACATACATACATACATACATACATACATACATACATACATACATACATACATACATACATACATACATACATACATACATACATACATACATACATACATACATACATACATACATACATACATACATACATACATACATACATACATACATACATACATACATACATACATACATACATACATACATACATACATACATACATACATACATACATACATACATACATACATACATACATACATACATACATACATACATACATACATACATACATACATACATACATACATACATACATACATACATACATACATACATACATACATACATACATACATACATACATACATACATACATACATACATACATACATACATACATACATACATACATACATACATACATACATACATACATACATACATACATACATACATACATACATACATACATACATACATACATACATACATACATACATACATACATACATACATACATACATACATACATACATACATACATACATACATACATACATACATACATACATACATACATACATACATACATACATACATACATACATACACACACACACACAAACACACACACACATACATACATACATACATACATACATACATACATACATACATACATACATACATACATACATACATACATACATACATACATACATACATACATACATACATACATACATACATACATACATACATACATACATACATACATACATACATACATACATACATACATAGATACATAGATACATAGATACATAGATACATACATACATACATACATACATACATACATACATACATACATACATACATACATACATACATACATACATACATACATACATACATACATACATACATACATACATACATACATACATACATACATACATACATACATACATACATACATACATACATACATACATACATACATACATACATACATACATACATACATACATACATACATACATACATACATACATACATACACACATACACACAGACACACACACAAACACACACACACACATACATACATACATACATACATACATACATACATACATACATACATACATACATACATACATACATACATACATACATACATACATACATACATACATACATACATACATACATACATACATACATACATACATACATACATACATACATACATACATACATACATACATACATACATACATACATACATACATACATACATACATACATACATACATACATACATACATACATACATACATACATACATACATACATACATACATACATACATACATACATACATACATACATACATACATACATACATACATACATACATACATACATACATACATACATACATACATACATACATACATACATACATACATACATACATACATACATACATACATACATACATACATACATACATACATACATACATACATACATACATACATACATACATACATACATACATACATACATACATACATACATACATACATACATACATACATACATACATACATACATACATACATACATACATACATACATACATACATACATACATACATACATACATACATACATACATACATACATACATACATACATACATACATACATACATACATACATACATACATACATACATACATACATACATACATACATACATACATACATACATACATACATACATACATACATACATACATACATACATACATACATACATACATACATACATACATACATACATACATACATACATACATACATACATACATACATACATACATACATACATACATACATACATACATACATACATACATACATACATACATACATACATACATACATACATACATACATACATACATACATACATACATACATACATACATACATACATACATACATACATACATACATACATACATACATACATACATACATACATACATACATACATACATACATACATACATACATACATACATACATACATACATACATACATACATACATACATACATACATACATACATACATACATACATACATACATACATACATACATACATACATACATACATACATACATACATACATACATACATACATACATACATACATACATACATACATACATACATACATACATACATACATACATACATACATACATACATACATACATACATACATACATACATACATACATACATACATACATACATACATACATACATACATACATACTCACACAAACCTTTTTCTATAAACGCTTTTTTGGACTCAAGGGGCATCAAAATAAATATTTCCGTTGAAATGTCAACATTGAATTTTTGGGTGGAATATATTTCCCCTTCTTGCTATAGTAGCACAGGCAGTAACAATCACACGCTGACGACACCTATATTATCATGGGTATTCATAAACGTCTTTAAATAAGTGCAATATGAGTATTATCGTTAGATATAACAATATTATCATGAATTGTTAACTCAATGGTAATGAACTCTTAAGAACGCGGATAACTCGCTGTTAGTGATAGCCATCACACTTCTACTGGAATGAACTAAGTAAACTGTTAGGGAGACCATAGTACCATACACAATTGATAAAAAACAACCAGAAACCTGCCAAAACATATGCCAATATTTGATTCATAGCAAACCCTGAAAGCAATCGCTACAATCATATTAAACAGTTGTGCAAATCTTAATGAGATGCAATCACATCACTTTCTGCTGGATTAGACGACATGCCGGTCATTATGCGAACGACAGCGCTGATTTTCTTACCAAGATTGACTCCAGTATTCGGAAATCAATAGAATATGTCATACTTCCCCTTTCATTTTGCAAACGAAGGTTAGAGCAATATTACCTAAACCTGTGGAACCAATTATACCTGCATATCCTCAATAAACACGAATTTTGCATTTTAAATCCAGCTGAAGTCATTTATAATTAAATAATGATAGTAGCTATAATATTAGCAAAAAATTAAACTAATAAAATGTTTTCGTGTCATGTTTATAATTCAACGAATTTTAGATGACAGTTATGGATTCTCACAAGCATATTGGACATATCTGTATTTGCCTTACTTGTCAGCGAACCAGCCACTATGCACAACGAGGGAACTGTCTCCAGGTACTTAAGTCCGCATCACTATGCGGTTATGATTGCCGTGTTCAAAACTAAACTATAGCTCGCTTGAAGAGTTCTGGTTTATATGGTTAAATTGTGAGTTTCACCGATTCCTGTTATTATCTTTACGGAATAAATGACTGGCAGGCGCAATGATACCATTTAGGGGAACGTAGCCGTTCACTGTTTCCTGCAGGGTACAGAGAATCCAGGATTTCAAATGAAAACATAGAAGAATGATTAGAAGGTCACACGGATAAAATAACACACATTCCTCTATGAACAACCTCTCTGGGTATTATCGAGACGACCTCCTCTTTTGGTAAAAAGTCCAACACCCTCACCGTTAAATTCCTCCAGCATGCCTTGAGCAAAAGGGCCAGTTTATGCATGGAAAATGAGACAGTAGATGTTTCTGTGATCCAGTGTTCAGCGTGCACTCCAGATTACTCCCTCCATCTGTAGATTAGGAAGGCATGAGTGCGTTTTTCATAGTAGTAAAATAAGTAAAGTCCTAATATTAAAAAGAAGGAGAAAAAAAAAAGAAAAAGAAAACTCACGCGATCTTCTCCATCAACTGGCAATAGCTAAGTAGTTGTTATATATTTTACCATTCACATAAGGTCATTTTTCTATTCGCTCTACCTTATTCATGATAAATGCTTATCAGTACGCTTCGGCGCCGGTTGCATGTTGTCGGAATTTACATAATGCTTGCTGGGAGGTACAGTAGCGCCGCTTTACAAACAGGTTACTGTAGCGGTGTGTCACCCTCTCCTTCCCTATCACCTCTACTGTCAACAAGCATGAAATAGAAACGGGTAGAGTAAAGCAGCTCTCAACCTAACGTCATTTGCAACCGCGGCCGAAGCCTACTTATCAGTAAATGCTCTTAAATTGGGCAGTTACATGCATAATGTAAATTCTAAAGACAACTGTTAACAAAAGTGAATTTCGGATACTAACGAGTCCATGTGGCGAACGAAAGCACCATCGCGGTTTTTAAAATATTGATGCCCTATCACTAGAGCGTAGAACCGCGTGCGGTCACATGCCATAGGGGTTAGTTTGAGACGGAGAATGAATGACGTAACCGGTACCGCGCAGTCATTGTATATGCATGCGCATAAGCAGACACCTGCAACAGTGTACATACGCGAGTAGCAATAGCAGAACCCATGTACACTAAAATTGTGGCTTATAGCACAATCTTCGGGTTTCTGCTTATCATAATTCAAACTGGGAAATCTTAAATTGTAAAAAGGATACTTTGGAAATAACGAATGTTACGAAAACATATTACGTGGCACAAATGTGTTTGTTTCTGAGTGATCTTTCTCCTTTCTCGTATGATTCCCTAGTAATATAATGTTTTAATTCAAATATGTGGGGTCATTTTCACGAGGAAAAATATGGAACATTTTTCATGCAAGGTTTGGACTGGGAAGAATTTCCTAGTGTATTTATTTGGCATCCCTAAAGCATGTCTGTTTCAAGTAGATATGTATCCAACCCTTCGGTATTGAGTTATACCAGGGATGTCCAGCCTGGTCTCTTTGGAGACTACTTCTAACATAATTATTATTTTAAACGATCATTTCATATTCGAATATCACGAAATTAGCTTTAGTTTTTCTTTGCTTAAAACTGTAAAAACGAGTTAAAAGCAATATTTGACGTAAATATCAACTAGTAAAAGCACCAGATTACAGAAATGAACTGACTGAAACCTTTACTGAAATAATTTCAAGGCTGAGTATTCCATCATGTTAAGGATGCTGCGCTTCAGTAGTGAACAAACACAAGAGAAACTGTAGTATAGAGAATTGGGTAGCTTAAGAGAAAGCCTAGGGAAAAATGAACAAGGCAATTGTTGCCGATACTACGTAATTGCATACAATTGGTGTAACACCTGCATTTGTAATCACATATATGTATCTGCGGGCGGCAACTTTTCAGTTACTGCTGCTCTTACATCCACATACACCCCAACACCATCACCAAAACTTTAGGAGATTTAACGGTCTGCTCCTCCGAATCTATAATGATAACGTACACTTATCACCTGGTCCCGAATTTTGATGACGTCATCTTTTAACTGTTACATCATTTCCACTGCTAACATGTAGCTACATAAACCCTTAGTGGGTCGTAGATTATGAAAGTGCATATTTATTAGGTTATTTTTGGTTATTTATACCCATTCCTAAGACACTATTTTCGATTTTACATAATTATTTTCTCATTTTCTTTCCTATGTGTCTTTAATTTAGTAGTTTTCTTGCATTTACTGTGTTGCGTGTGCGTGTGTGCGCGTGTGCGTGCGTTCGTTTCCGTGTGCGTGCGCTCGTGCGTGTGTGAACATTACAGCTTAAAACCGAAATCTCAAATAAGTATCGAATTTGATATTTAAGTTCCGCAACTTCCAAGGATGCGATACGAAGATTTTCAAAAAGATTCTTCCACTCCAAACCACGCTTTACATGAAAAAAATCGTAATTTGTTGTTTTCTCAAAAATGAGCTCAAAACGATTTTGATTAAAATACATAGGTATGTTTAAGCTGTTTTCAAGACAAATATATCGTATATCTTATCTTGTCTGAGAAAGAAGGGATTCAGAAGGACTTAGTAAACCGTAGGAGACAGACAAAATCTTACTGCACAAAGAATGCAGGGGGATCTCGTGAAACCACTCAATTTATGTCAAACACTATTATTTTACTTAACCATTTCCGATATATTCTTGTTATATGTTTGAATTTCCCAATACTTAACACTTTTCTCAAACGGAAATCGTTATTAGTCCGCGCCCCCTCATCTTGTTCTTACAAGGAAAATGGAATTTCAAAGCTATCATATAGCGACCAATTCTTAAAAGAGTTGACTATCACTTAAGCCTACTGTAATCCCTTATTTCTATTGCAGCTACAAGAAAATATGTAATAAAACCATTTCTAAAAATGTTTATCACGAATTAACATAAAGTAAATAAAAGAATAAGCGTTTGTAAGAACGTTTGTTGAAGAATGGGTGGCGAAAGTCATGTGAATGTACCATATTAGATATTTTTACTTTCTCTACTGCGTATAGTAAGTAGGAGAAGTACCTACTGTATTCCAATCAAAAATTTGATATCGAGATTTAACCGAAAATACATGTCTCGAAGCTGATTGAATTTAAGAAATATATATATTTTTAGAAAAAATGTGAGAAGTAAAGTCTGTTAAGTGCCAAACTTGGTATTTAAGTTCAGCATCTTGGATGATACTACACAACAATTTCCAAGAAAATCTCCCTCACAGACTACCAGTTACATTGAACTCTTTGAAAATGTTTATTTTCAAAAAAATGGCTAACGATTTTGATTAAAATGCTATATGTTTAAGATGTTTTATGACAAATGAAATGTGTATCTTGAATTTTCTGGGAATGTCTTCAGAAGTCCACTTCATTCTGGATGACATTTTCATAAGTAGTAAACCGTAGGAGATAGACAAAATCTTACTACACAAAAATGTAGGATATATCGTTAAAACACAAAATTTATGTCAAACTGGAGTGAACCATTTCCGAGGTATTCCCTGTTATTTGCATTTTCGAATATTTTTCTCACACAGAAGTCCTTATTCGTTTTCTTAACTCTTGTCCATTCAGAGAGAAGGGCATTTCAAAGTCATCACATAGCGATCAGCTGTGCTCTTATAAAGGTTTACTATCGCTTAAAGCCTGTTGTATTCCCATGTTCTCCTTGCACCCACAAAAAATTAGCAATAAGATTATTTCTGCAAATCTTTATCTCGATTAACTTGAAGTAGATAGAGAAATGTATAAGCGTTTGTAAGAATATTTTGTACAAGAGTAGAGAAAGTCATATGAGTAGAGCACATGAGATTTTTCCCCTCTTTCTTTTGTTAGACAAAAACGATTTGCTGCGCCGTGCAAAGCGTTGAGCGGGTTTTGTTGTTCCCGGTGGCAATTTGCTAGTACCGCCCAAGTAGCAAGGCATTGTCTTCCAGTACAGCACGATCCTCAGACCCAGCCAAGCGGTACCTACCTACCTCTATTTGTACATCTCTGATGATGATGACGACACAACTTAATGTGAATAATGCCTCTCAACACTCCGCTTGCTTCAACTGAGTACTGTTACTTCAAATAACCTCTCCCAAAATATCTACTAGTTTCTACAAAGAAAACTCAAAAAAATTATTTACTGGATACATTTACAGTTAAATAAGATAAATGTTACTGATTCCACACAATATCCCATTTGTTTGTTTCAAAACTGGAAATAATATGGAAGAATGAACTTTACGCTTCAACAGCTATCTTCATTACTACATTTTACCAACTTACCAGGAGAAATCTGGTATTGGAATAATTCAAGAAAACGTTCCACAACATCGCAAACACAAATCACTGAGAAACAGTTATTTCAAAGTAACATATTAAGTGTTCCATAGTTTTACTTTCTCTACCGCTTATTTATTGAGGGTAAGGGAGTGCAGTCTTTCAACCGAAAATTCAGTATTATAAGAGGAACAAAACAAGCTAGTAGTGATTTTAAAATGTAAAACAAGAGAAAGAACCTGGACTGCCTCTGTGGTCTAGTGAAAAGCATCTAACTTCTAAATTCAGAGGTCTCGGATGCAGTTTCCGGCTGAACGATGGGAATTTTCTTTAGTCAGGGTTATTCCCCGTCCCCCCTGGACTGTAGAATAATGAGTAAAGATGCAAATTTATAGGTGAATTTAACTTTTATAAAGAAAACCCAAAGGTTAATACAACAGTAAAATGAACATCATTGCCGATGAGCAATAGTTCAAAGGCAAAGCCGTCGATATGACCTTAGATGTCAAAGGCGCCATATAAAAGGGGATCAGGAGACAATAATATTATGTTGTGTGGATAACGTTCTATTATCCTAAAATGAGGGTAATTCACAAAAGCTACTACACAAGTTTGAGCAACTACTATGTATGTATAATATACGAATATCAACAGATGAAAGTAAATCGTTCACTACATCTAAAGAATCTTTCAGATGTAGCAGTAGATAATAAGCACATTATACTTAGTACTATATTACAAATAAAGTGCAGACTAATAATGAACTTGAACTGCTTGGGTGTTAATATCACCAGAAATAAGATGTTAATTATAGAAGTTAAATCACAAGTAAGAAAGGCATCGATGATACCAGGGACATTGAAGAAATAAGCGTATGAGCATAGAGAGTAAAACCCGAATATATAAAACTTGCCAACAGTGATGACATGCAGCAGAAAGAAGAGCTGATACCAACAAAACAGAGCAACTTGTTACAACAAAGGAAATCAAAATGTTAAGATTAACAATAGGATATACTTTATCGGACAAAAGACTAATTAAGGGAGAATAAATGTATGGGAGATTATAGACATTACAAGGTGGATAAACCAAACAAGGAAAGGGTGTAGAGATCACGTTAATAGAAGGGGGAAGAGCGTCTGCCAAAACGTGCAATGAACTTCACACCACGACCAGTTGGAAGACCTCCTACACGATGTAAACAGCTTAACACCAATAGAAAAAAGTAGTTGAAACATCCAGGACATCGTTCCAAATAAAGAATAAGATAATGTTTTATCAGAAGTACACTTTTTGAATCAGAAAAGTGTCTTTAGAAAAACATCCATACGTATGTATCTATCTACCCGAACAGCGTAACTCAAAGCTAAAAATAGGATAAATAGCAAACATTGTACAAGGTCAATTTTGGCAAGCGCTCCGAAAGTTTCAGAGGCTACTAGCCGGCAGTCAAGCTTCTTGTAGCACAGCTGTATGGGTCGACATGAAAATACGTTTATTGTACGGTATTTGCCTCTCACAGAAAAATGGGAGCGATGTCCCACTGCGGACATCTGCTGGTAACATTTTCATTCACTCAGTGTACTTCATCTTCAGAAATTAACGAACTTCGACGAAATTATGTTAATTTCTTAAGCCGAACTGCCCAAATGATCTCGGCGCCGGGCCCTTAAACCCCACTCACTCGCTCACTCGCTCATTGCATCGTGTCAAAGGCAAGCGCATACAAGCTGGACAACAATGCTTCTATCACATTCTGTAAGAGTCAAATATACATACACGCATACATTTCGTCATATTCTTTCTTTCGTGTCGACCATGGATTACCGGCTAATGACCTTTGAAACGTTCGGGCGCCTGCAGAAGCTGATCTTGTAACTATGCAACACAAGATATTCACGAAATTGCCCGCCCCCCATTCAAAACCACTGGAATTGATTTTTTAAAATGACTTCAATTTTTATTTGAATATAATATGTTTGGCTATTTAGATTAAGAATAAACTGTGTACTCGTAGCTTAAATTGCCTGTAAAGTCCTCTTTCTGGCTGAAATTTATATAGCTCTGTATAACTAGAAAAGCATAAGTTCTGCAGGTAAAATGTGGAAACCTTTAATATATGCATATGCAGCAAGTAGTTTTTTTTCGTAGAGTTAGCCATTTTCTAGAAGTCCGTCTTATGCTTCTACATCTTAAGAGGCTGTGTGTCATCTGATGGAACGTTTCAAAATTTATTCTTCTTCTTTTATCTTTTCCTTCTCAAGATCTCGTTATAGACTTCCGAATTTATTTCCTCCACGTTTCCGACACTACATAGTTGGGTAAAGAATGTGTTGTTAGTCAAAGTAAAATTGTGAAACAAAATCTCAAGAGTACAAAAGATTTTGAACTAAGACAGTGTTAATAACTTCTAGTTGGTAGAGCACCTGCCTGCTGTGCAAGGGGTCCCGGGTTCGATTCCCGGCAGGGGGTAGGAATTTTGCTCCAGCCAAGATTATTCCTCATCCTTCCCTGAGTCTGGAAGTATGAATGAAAGTGTCAATGTGTGAGTGTGAGTTCAAAATATAAAAACCCCAAGGATCGAAAAACCCACTGTTAAACGTGTAACACCATTTGCCAACAGGCAAGGCCGCCGGTATGACCTCTGCAGTTAAGAGGGATGGAACAATAAAATAAAACAAATAAAAATTTCTAGTATAAACACAAATGATGTTAATGTGGAGAATTTATAAATTTACCCACCTCTATGGTGTGGGCGCAGCGTGTTTGCCTCACATTCAACAGGTCCGGAGTTCGAATCTTGTTTGGGGTGAGTTGCCTTTATAAGGTTGAGTAAACTGCTAGGTAGGTATATAGCAGAGGTTTATGCACCAGTAGAAGAGTATCAGTGTGTGTACTCACATAATAAAGCGTTTATCTTTGCGAGTGGTCAAGGAGATGAACAAATAAACTGAGTTAGGTTCAAACATTTGTGGGAAAAGGATCCCAAGTAAATAATTAATCCTCCACCGAATTAGTTACGTAGAGTAGACAAAAACCTTACCGCGTTGAGAAGTACCAAGTCACAAGCATAGAGAATAAATTGCTCCCACACTTAATTATAAAGAAATCTTGTAAGCCAAATTTACTAATAATGAAAAGGATTACGAACCTTAAACACATTGAAAGAACACCGTCACACAAATGTCATCTAATCTTGCTTTATTCACACAAGTAACGCCTGCACAGAATTCCGCGATTTCTCGACATTTTGTTGCTAAGAAGAATAAGCACGACTACGCAAAAGTAATTTTGTTGCTAGTGAGAAATAAGTAAGCGATAATTAGCAATTTATTGAGAAAGAATAAGAAATATAATTGTATTGCATTATTAATTTCAATGATTTGAAGACACAAATCATGTCATTGTTGCTAAAACTTGCACAGTTTTGAAAAAACAAGAGATTTGTTTGAATTTAATTATGTCAATTTTCCACTGTGGTTTTAAATAAATGACGCTACAACTATTAGTTTACTTGAGTTATTAATTAAGTAGTTAGTAGATAAAAGACAAATAATCCTTCTTCTCAATTCGGTGCTATGAGTCTCATAGCCTGTATAGCTAGCCCACCGATAAACAAATAATCTCAATTGCACTAACAAGTAAATATCAAGATGGCTCTCAACATGGTGACGTGAGTCAAACCATCCAAGGCGCAAAAATCAAGTTCTATAAATCGAAGCTCCAGATTGTACTACAGGAGTAAGGAGGTTTATAAGCTATAGCCTGATCGGGAGGGTTTCCTCAGTTGAAAGGAACAAGTTGGGATCATAACTCTGAATCACGATGTTTATTAAGTGGTGAAAAGCAGAAGATCTGGTCTATGGTGAGCGTGTTGCTGTTAACACTGTTATCGTGTCGGCCGACTGACACGCTTCTGTATCCAAACTTTGTTGTTCAGTTGCGAAACAAAACGAAAACGAGACCGCAACTCAGATTGGATCATCAAGTCTCAATAATTAGCGTAACGGGGCAATGGAAGGAATATTAATGTAGTAGTTCACTCACATGACTAGGTAGTGCTCAAACCGGCTGTCCTCGAGAAGAGCTCCAAAATGAGGTTGAGGCAATTTGCAGATCCGCAAATAAATCTCTAAACTCTGCTTTTTTTAACGTTTTGTTCTAATTTTAAAACACCAATCCTATCTAGTTGTGTAAAGCAAAGGAATAGCTGAGAGCTTCCCCATAGTGTGCAGTGCTGATACTGCATGCAGAGTGGAAGATCCAGGTTTGGTAATCAATTAAAAGTCAGTGGGTCCTTCTCAGATGGAGATCCTACGTTTCACTTATTAATATTGCCCTCTGTCAAATGTTCTGTGTTGTGGAGGCAAAGTGCACATCGGTAAGCCTTGGCCTTGGCTCGTTCATTGATTCATCTGTAGAATACTAGCATACCTATAGATTACAACTATTTCTTGAGTCACAAGTTGTAAAATGGCTTAGTCTTTCACATATAATAGGCAAGCCAAAACGAATGGAGTGTAAGTGTATTGGATTTAACAAAAAACTATTTACATGATAAAATTACTATAATTATTATTTATTTATTATTAATATTATTATTATTACTATTATTGTTGTTATTATTATTATTATTATTATTATTATTATTATTATTATTATTATTATTATTATTATTATTATTATTATTATTATTATTATTATTATTATTATTATTATTATTATTATTATTATTATTATTATTATTATTATTATTATTATTATTATTATTATTATTATTATTATTATTATTATTATTATTATTATTATTATTATTATTATTATTATTATTATTATTATTATTATTATTATTATTATTATTATTATTATTATTATTATTATTTACCTGAAAGCTGACTGACTAACGCACCGTGAGGATGATAAAATTTGACCTCAGCCGTAACAAATGAGAGTTGTGAAGCAAACTAACATGGCCATGAGAGGTACAGTTCATCTTATCGCCAATGTTGTAGGTGTATTGTGACCCGAAGGGATTCGTGGCCGGTTCCTCAGCTATGTTAAATAACGAACGTTATTCCCCACCTCGCACATTCAAATCAAATAAGAGGCGATAATGAGCGGTTTGTACGCCTGATTCATTGCTATACTAATACTCCTGGTTCAACGACTTGCCTTGCATCTTCACAACACCATGACGACGCAACATCCACTCGGATGCTCGACCGTGAATAAAACATCACTCCCCTCATAAAATGCGAGACGTACTTGCAATACTTAACAGCAAAATGCCTTACAAAGCCTTCTACTCGCGAGGTTTTAAGGTGACCTTCGATGAAAATGCTAAAATACCAATTTCTTGACCCATCAAATTCAATTTTTATGTGGTAATTGGCATATGTTCAGTGCTGTCAACCTGTAAGGAACAAATTTTTAGAGATGAAGGAAAATGCTGGTAAATTAGAAGAAAAATCTGGATTTGTTTTAAAACTACGATTTCAATATTAAAGGATGGTTATGTAATTATCTTTATATATATTTCTTCTGTCCGTGTGTGTGTGACTGTAAGGTTCCCAAATGGCTGGACCGATTTTTATGAACTTTTGCGTGTGTGATAAAAGTGATTCCAAAGTGGCTTAGATTCACAATTTGACCCGATGGAACATGTTCTATTAATTAATTAACTTATGTGTTGTACACAGAACATATTATCATCTTTGGATGGTTTAGCTTCACAGTTGGATCGTAAGGAGCGCTGGGATCGCATTGTAGAATTTCCGTTATTTGGTGATGCCATAATAACAATAAGTTTAACCTACAAATGTATTACATTAGTATTTATTGAAGCAAGGTGTGAAAGTGTAATTAAAACATATCGTATATTGTGCAAATGTGCAAGATGCAGTATAGGGGTGAGTATTTTAGTTGATTTTTCATGAATTCCAATTATGTATATACGTGCATTATATCGCAATCAGCTTAACCTACAAATTTCATATATTATTATTTATACGAGCATGTGCAAAGACGACTTCTGCGAAGGAAATGAAGTAATTACTTAGGAGTTTTGTAATTTTGTACATTATAGGTACAGCCTGGGACACACCCAACCATACACCCACCCTTTTTAGTACGTTTTATTATAGGTACTGTAATACAATTACGTAACTACAGCAAACATGGCCATATTTTCCCTACAGAGCATGCGCAAAGACGACTTCTAACCCATAAAAGAAGCGAAATTCGCGGTATTAGTGATGGTTTGTTTGTTTGTTTGTTTGTTTTGTTTTTTTCCCCCACTTTACAGTGAAACGTTGATACTGCATTAAACGATAGGACATAGCTTATAATAATGGATTGTGCATATACAATTGGCCCTTTTAAGTTAGAGTAAATACAAACATATGACAAACGAATTGCCTAAATGTACTCACCATTTTTCATTAATAATAATAATAACAACAACAACAACAACAACAATAATAATAATAATAATAATAATAATAATAATAATAATAATAATAATAATAATAATAATAATAATAATAATAATAATAATAATAATAATAATAATAATAATAATAATAATAATAATAATAATAATAATAATAATAATAATAATAAAACAAAGCGAATTACGACCTTCCATTTGAGTACAGTATAAGTATTAGAAATCTCGCGCAAGCAACAAGGACTATCCCCGAAATGGTTCACTCAAAAAAATGCACATAAATTGTGCATTTAACAAGATCTACCGATAAACTCATACGCAATTGATAGGTCGAGTTGTGATAACTGTCGTGTCGTGGCATAAGGTATTCTAAAAATACTTTTTTTACATATTTTTTCATCAAAATATTCAAAACAATTTACAGTTTATTTACAACATTTTATAATTGTTGGATATAAAATGTTTGAGCAGAACGTCTGTCGGGTCCGCTAATAATAATGTATATTTTTAAAAATCAACGAGTTTTTGTGTATTATGCTGTAAATATATTGTTATAGTGACTTTTTTTTTCAAGCATTGGCGGTTTGTACTTCTCCATAACAGAACTGAATACTAATGGATAATGATGAATATGAATGAATGAATAAAAACGACTGCGTGTGTTGGTGGTGCAGCACAATATACAGAATTTGGCGAAGTTTAAAAATAAATCTCTGTTTATGCAAGGAAAGTAAATGCCGAAATGCCGTAGACATTGCCATGTAAACATGTTGCAAGTCGCTTAGCAAATTAAAGAAACTTGAGTCACCCTGCCATGCACTCCTGTATTCATTGTTGACGACAATGGTTTGTTGAGATAAACAGTACAAGCGATTATATCTGATGTTGGCTCTGTAATAAAAAGTAAAACGAACGAGGTTACAAAAATCAGTAGAAATTAAAATATTTCAGGAGATCGGTAGTTAATATGCAATTCCGGTTGATATACGGAAAAAATGGTAAGGTTGGCAGCACTACATATGACGTACAAATAAAACGAAGACTTGAGGTAAATAATGATCTAAGTGCCAATTTCGTACAATGTAGAAAACGAATCTGATGGTTGCACTCACAGTCTTCTGTATTCATTTTAAACCTACAAGCAAATGTGTAAATGTGTAATCAAAGTTATTTCTACTAACAAGAAATAGAAGCAGAAGTTGTATAAGAATAGTTTGTAGAAGAGTGGGTGCAAAAATCATGAATGGAACACTTAAAAAATTTGACATAATTTTTGAGAAAAGGACCCATTACCTACATTCCAAAAGCACAGCAAGAAAAGAAACAATTTGTAATACACATAAAAGTGGACTCATGATCGTAATTTCAGACCAACACTTTGAAATCTCTGTTTTGGCTACGTCCCAAAACAAAAAATCTGATGTGTTGCACTCACATGACTTTCTCTACTCTTGAACTAACCATTCTTACAAACTCTTATTCCTATATCTTCTTCGTGTTAGTTAAAATAAACATTTGTACAAATTATCTTATTGCTTATTTCCTTGTAGGTGCAAGGGGAATGTTAGAATACAGTAGGCTTTGTGCGATAGTCAAATGTTTGAGATTCTGTTGTCTTTGCACACTTAACATATAAGATAAAAAATGGATTACATTACTTTCCAACCCAGATATAATCCCCCAGAGACCAAGGAAAACAGCGGTTGGAGCCTTCCGACTACTGACAAATCACGACTGCTTAGCAAGTCATCTCTACAGAATAGGTATCTCAGCTTCACCAATATGTGTCCTGTGTAACGATCCAGCAGAAATGAACGAAGACCACTTGAAGACCTGTGAAGCATAAGATCAGAAGAAACAACAGTTCAAAAGTATTGGAAAGCACGAATGCTAATGGCTTCATTGCCAGATGCAAGGCACTAGAAAACAATAACACCAACAACAACATATAAAAAAATGAACAGCGATGACCCATTTCACGAAAGTTCTAAGTTTTCCGAAACTCACAAGGAAAATCTCCGAAATGGTTCACCCTACAAGAAAATTTATTGGGACATAAATTGTGTATTTTACCAAGATCTACATTTTTTGTATAGTATGATTTGGTCTATCTCTAAGGGTTTACCAGTTATGAAAAAGTCGTCCAGAGTAAATACGACTACAGGGGCTATAGCCAGAAAATTCAAGATATACATTTCATTTGTCATAAAAATATCTCAAACCTATGGCATTTTAATCAAAATCGTTAGAGCCATTTTCAAGAAAATCAAAATTTTCGAATAATTTTCCATGTAAAGGGTAGTTTAGGGTGAGGTTATTTTCTTCAAAATCTTCGTGTCACATCCTTGAAAGACATTAAACTTAAATACCAATTTTGGTTTTTAACCGAATTTTCGTTTTTGTGTTATGCTGTGCACAGACACCCACCCACCCACCCACACACACACACATACAGACACACACACATACAGAGACACACACACACCCACCCACACACACATACAGACACACACACCCACACACACATACAGACACACACCCACACACACATACAGACACACACACCCACACACACATACAGACACACACACACCCACACACACATACAGACACACACACCCACCTACACACACATACAGACACACACACCCACCCACACACACATACAGACACACACACCCACCCACACACATATACAGACACACACACCCACCCACACACACATACAGAGACACACACACCTAAATAGACATTTTTCTAAAAATGCTTTTTGGTTTCAGGGGAGACCAAAACATGTATGTCCAGTAACATTTCGTTATTGAATTTTTGGGTGGAAAGCAATATCTTCTCTACTTACTATGTAGTGCGCAGTAGAAAAATACTAACAATTGCCTACCCAAATGGGTTTTATTAAAAAGGCAGCTCAGCCGTTAATTTTATGGGGGCGAGGTCTCTGTTTCATTTTACTTACACTGTCCTCCTCAAAAACGTTGTGACTACAAAACCAGTTGAGCAAATTAAAAGTATTGTATATTGTGACAGGAGAAGAAGCATTCTTAA
Source organism: Tenodera sinensis (assembly GCA_030765045.1). NCBI lineage: Eukaryota > Metazoa > Arthropoda > Insecta > Mantodea > Mantidae > Tenodera > Tenodera sinensis. The sequence goes on from CM060962.1 coordinate 164,282,465, forward strand.
AGTGGCCCTGGAGGTGCTAAACCATTTTCGCTGTGTGGAAGAAAGCGTATAGAACCACTACCTATAAAATAATGAGCATTTGTTCAAAATAACTCGAATTTCTCACGTATCTGGTATGTAGAAGTTCCATGAGATGATGAAGAAATGTAAATAAAAAGAGCGTATGTAAGGAAACTTGTTTGTTGATGTACTCTTCCGTGCTCATGATGCGTTGCATACACAAGGTTTCCAGAGGGCCTTGACTCGTGTCGTGACTCGACAAACTGAAAAAGAACTATTATATAGGGTTGCCATGTACAAATTCCCAGGTGCAAATGCCTCTAATGAAATGCATGGTAGCAAAACGATTGCCACATCCGGTTTGCATCGCAAATCGTTGGGGCGGTTTACATCATAATCTCCAAGACTTATTCTTGAAAATTATGGTAAGATCCTGAGCACAGTGCTTTACAGCACGCGAGTGTTTTTGTTCCAACTTTGTTTCCAGACGATTCACATGGGAACGCCAAGAAGTCTGTCCCGGGAACCTCCAATGAGCGCAGCGAATTTCTATAAACATGAAAAACAAAATAAGGAGTTTAAAGACCACCCTACTCAGTTTTAGTCTTATGTTACAAAATGCACCGTAGTCTAAGTGGATGTAACCTGGATTCCATATAGTATGCCTTCCCTAATGTTCACGAGGCATTTTACCAACCTTCTCAGTCGGCGCTTACATAGCAGGGATTGGTGGTTGTGTGGATTGTTCTGCCTTTGTTATTTGAACAAGCAATAGTCTAACTAGGGCTAAATTTTTAGGTGAAAATGACATTTTCAGTTTTTGAATTACATCATAGACACCTGTGAATCATTTTGGCCAAATATTTTTTCCTACCCGCTATTTTCAAAAGTCCAGTGACATGTTTGTGACTGGCGCGTTTCATTTGAACTACATCGTGGTGCACCTCACAGGTGCTTTTTCTCTCAGTTTTGCATTTTGTATGAAATTGATTCCTTTCATTTCAGTTTTGCTCTGATTTCTATGCAAATTTGCAAACATAATTTCAAGCGTGCTATCTAATGATTCAAATGTGCATTTGATGATTGCTCACAAAGAGTAATTTATGCTTAAAACAGCATTTTTTAGACGGCTGATAGTAAAAGTGGGCCTTTTAGTAGTTCACGACTGTGTTAGAAGTAGAAAATTCTTTCGCTCAGTGCTCAAAAGCTTTTAACACGCCCATAATGCCAACTTTGTTTTCTTGTGGAATATGACCATCTCCTCATTCCAGTAGGCCGTGAATCTGAGTTGCACAATGCTTGTTTAAAATGGCGGGTAATAATTGTACAATTAACCTTTCAGTTTTCTCAAAAGATGAGTAAGTTTAGAAAAAATTGTAATATTAATTAATTAAATTTCGTTACGTTATTTTCGTCGTTTTATTATTTCCACTGCCTCCCTTATGTAGAATATTATGGTTTTGTAAAAGTCATGTTGCCAACACTGATGCTACGCAAGGCAAATGAACATCGCAACCTGAAGACTATCATGACCATGAAAAAGGTAAAACAGTACCATATATTTATGTATAATCTAAATATTCAGGACTGTCTAAAAATAGTGTATGATGCACGGGTTAAAAGGATTTTATTTTGTTCGTAGGTTTCCTCAACTCCTCGGCCTGCGGCCTCGTTTCGGCATCACGCTTATTCACAAAATAAAATCTTGCTTTTAACTCTTGTATCATAAATAACTATTAACAGCAATAACTTCATAAAAACAAAAAGAAATTATCCCTCTGCAAGAAGTTAACATCAACTTCAGTCAAATATAGTAGAGCCTCAATTATCCAAGGGAAGCAGACCAACAATATCTCGGATAATCGAAAACTCGGATAACACTGACTCTTGTGAAAAATCGAGATGGAAACATATCTGAGGTAACAGAATGTTTGCTGATTTATAGAGTTAAGTTGTATAAATCTGATTTGTGTGCTTTTGTTTTCTCTACTACTCACAGTAAGTAGCGAAAGTATTTGTATTTCACCCAAAAATTTGATATTGAGCTTTCATCAGAAAAAAAACGTTTTCAGACCCCTGAATTAAAAAAAAAAAAAAAAAAAAAAAAAAAAACCCTTTTTTGGAAAAAGTGTTTGCGTGTGTGTGTGTGAGAGAGAGAGAGAGAGAGAGAGAGAGAGAGAGAGAGTGTGAGAGAGAGAGACTGTGAACAGTGCAATTCAGACAAAAAGTCGGCTAAATACCGAAGTTGGCATTTATGTTCAGAATCTTGCAAGGATGCAATAAAAATATTCTTGGTATCCCAAACTAACCTTCACATGAAAAAGTTTTCCCAAATTTTGATTTTCTAAAAAGTGGCTCCAATGATTTTGATTAAATTTCCATCCGTTTAATCTATTTTCATGGCAAATGAAATTATATCATTAATTTTCTGAGGCCTCTGAATGGCCCTTCAACGGGAAAGTCATTCATTTTGTGTTTGTTTTCTCTCTCTCTCTCTCTCTCTCTCTCTCTCTCTCTATCTCTCTCTCTCTTTAAACTCGTCATGCAAAGGGAATGGAATTTCAAAGTCATCACACAGCTGCTAACTTTTAAAAATTGACTTTCGCTTGAGCCTACTCTATTCCCCTATTCATATGTTCCTATAAGAGAATGTTAATAGAACCATTTCTACAAATTTTTAGCTCAATTAATACGAAATAGATAGAAGAATAAGCTTTCGAAGAAATAATTTGTTGCAGAATGGATAGAAAAGCATGTAAATGTAGCACATTAGACTTTTAGCTATTTTCTTTTGTTCTTTTTCCTTTTCGCCTTTGAGGTTGTGTATTTGTACTTACACACACACACACACACACACACACACACACACACACACACACACACACACACACACACACACACACACACACACAATACCCGTGATGCACTGAAAGTGCCAGTAACATTTTTCCATAGTAAGAGGATATTTTGAAATGCGAGGCGAGGCGTGGCGAGGCGAGGCGAGGGGCACACGCTTAGAGCAACCGAGCGCATCAAGTGCAGCTAACATCTCAGTAAGAGTTTAATCGACGTGCTGTCTGTCTATCACAAGGCTGCTGTCACGACCTTGCCAACTTCGTCATGAATAATTCAGACAAGTTTTTTACGTAACGATGTTAATCGCAGCTCACAGTAATCTGTAAAGTTCCTCGCCACTTTTCATGCATCTAAAGCGGCGGGAACAGTTCGGCCATTATTAAGCTGTCAGCCTCTTTGATGTTTCTGGATGATCATTCAACGGATTTTCTCGCTTTTTATCCAAACTGATTTCCTTGCAAATAAAATTCAAAACGAATAATTGAATATGGAACTTCACACTTCGATGGCTACGTCTCATGTTTACATTCATACAACTTGATGTGTAATATTGGTGTATTTCAGCTTACAACATGATAATATTTCAAATGGAAGTTACGAGAGTACTTTCTCTACTACGTATAGTAAGTAGAGGAAGTATTGTATTTGACCCAAAATTTCATGTCGAGATTTCACCGGAAATATACCTATGTTTGAGAACCCCTGAATCCAAAAAAGCAGTTTTAGAGAACAAAGTCCGCGCGCGCGTGTGTGCGTGTGTCTGTGAACAGCATAACTCAAAAACGAAAATTCGGTTAAAAACCAAAGTTGGTATTTAAGTTTAATATCGTACAAGGATGCGACGCGAAGCTTTTGAAGACAGTTCCTCCACGCTAAACTACTCTTTACATGGAAAATGTTTAGAAAATGTTGATTTTGATTAAAATGTCATCCATATGTATAAGATATTTTTATGAAAAATGAAATGTATATTTTGAATTTTCTGGCTATAACCCATGTAGTCCTGTTTACTCTTGATGACTTTTGCATAACCGGTACACCATAAGAGATAGACCAAATCTTACGGCACAAAAAATTTAGATCTTATTAAAACGCGCAAGTTATGTTCAAATGTATTTTCTTGTGGAGTGAACAATTCATCATCATCATCATCATCGTCGTCATCATCATCATCAAACATGGCACGACAGCCCATTATGGGCCCTGGCCTTCTTGAAGAGAGACCTCTAGACATCTCTTTTTGGTGCTTGGTCCTTCCAATGTTTGACCTTAATAGCTTTAATGTCTTGCAACATAGCATCCTCTCATCTTAACTTAGGACTTCCAGCTTCCCTAGTTTGTAGTGGCTGTGTTAAGAAAATCCTCTTTGTAATACTATCATCATCCATTCGCACTAAATGTCCAGCCCAAGCTAACCTGCTAATTTTAATGCACTTCAATAAGCCAGGCTCCTTAAACATTTCATATAGTTCATAGTTTGTTCTTCTTCACAAATTATTTTCTTTCACAGCACCAAAAATTGTTCTCAGCACTTTCCTTTCGAGTTTCTCATCTAATTTCAGAAACTTCCAGGTCTTATGAATGTCTTATGGATCAGGATCCTGGTCTTTCTTGATAACAAATCTGATCAGAGATACCTCCTTAGTCCAAAGAAGCACGTGTTTGCAGCCATAATACGTTTTTTTTTTTTTTTTTTTTTCCCTGTATGGTTGCTATTTCTGCAGACAACCTGTGAGCCCAGATATTTAAAGTTGTGTACGGTCTGAGACTTGCAGTAGCAGCACTTTCTAGTTTGAGAAAAGCTTCTTTCATCGCAGTCTGTGACCGTTCAGTTATGTCCATATCATCTGCAAAGGCTAGGATTTGCACTGATTTATAAAATAAGGTTCCCCTCAGATTCAGTTTAGCATCTCTGACAATCTCTAATGCAATGTTAAAAGGTAAGCATGAGAGTGCATCTTCTTTTCTTACTCCGTTTTTAATGTTAAAAGAATATGTTAGGATATTGTGGATTATAAATTGGCCTGTAGTAGCAGATAATGATATTTTAACCAACGATATAAGTTTTAAAGGTACTTTAAATTCCTCCATTGCTAGAAGTAACTGTGTTCTATCTACACTATCAAAAGCAGACTTGAAATCAAATAAAAAAATAACAATAACAATAGCAACAGCAAGAGCAACAGCAACAACAACAATAATAATAACAATAACAATAAAATAATAATAATAATAATAATAATAAAAAAAAAAAAAAAAAAAAATAATAATAATAATAATAATAATAATAATAATAATAATAATAATAATAATAATAATAATAATAATAATAATAATAATAATAATAATAATAATAATAATAATAATAATAATAATAATAATAATAATAATAATAATAATAATAATAATAATGAAGTTGGAACGTGAATCGTCGCAAAAAGACATCATCCACATTAGCCAAATTTTTAAAATTCTACTATTATTATGTTTACACTTTGCACACACTTAGTATTAGTATGAATTGAGTTTAGTGCAAATATAAATAATGAAACTAAATATTAGTTTGCTTTTGAGTCTGTTACTAATAATGATACTTTGAGAGGCAGTAATGCCATTTTGGAAGAGAAGGAGGAAAGAGTCGCAAATTACAGTAACAATCGGGTAAACTACAACTACAATAATCGAATAAATATACAGTCCCTCAAAGATAAAAAGCCTAGCCACAATGCCACATTGACCTTGTGTAGGTCAGTAAGTCACGAATCATGCTGTGTATCATTGCGGTCATCTAATGCAGCGCTCCGTTATTCGAGTTGTACCGTTGCGTGCAAAAACTCATCGAAGTCAATAATGTATTTTCCTCCGTAAAATTACTTAGACACCGTGCATCCTCTGAGACAAAGTCTGAGAACGCAAATAATCCACAGCCGAATGAGATGCATTATGCTATCCTATACCTCATCCAGTAAATAAAATAAGAATGGAATAGAATATTACTAAGGCTCTCCTACATGCAGATGATCAGATTATCACACACGTAACCAGGGATGATTTGCAAATGGCTGTACACAAACTACACGAGCGTGCTGCAGAATATAATTTATAATGTCCAAATAAAACAACAGCAATGTAATTTGGAGGTAAATTACCTGTAGGATAAAAAGTAAGAAATGATAAAACAACAGAATTAATTTCCACGAGGGTAGCAGCTGCATATAGATTTGAAAAAGGTATCGAATGAACGTTGAACAAATTACAAGCAATATGACTTAATGACCTAATCACAACTTGCGGAGAGGGACTTAGCACCTCGACCGAAAGGCGATCTTTTGTGTCTATGCCCCTGGCGGAGCACCCCCCTTCGGGAAGATGGATCCTAACGGCGGCCGAAACATTGCCAAGCCAGAGCAGAGGGCAGAGCCCCTACATTTTCCCAGTTAGAAGCACCCCGGCGGAGGCAGGCTCAGCCCGATTCCTCTCTCACCCCTTCGGGTTCGTACTCCCAAGTTATACAACGTGAGGCGAGGAAGTGAAAGAACCACAAAAGGCTACAGGCCGCAGGCAGAGGCCACAGAGACGTGCGGTAATCTCTGGCAGTTACAGGCATGAAGACTTGTCCCACTGCTGGACCTGGCTAGAGAGGTCGATGAATTGCCCGTCGACCAAGCAGTCCTCTAGTGTCCATGGGGAGCGTTCTTTGAGCAAGCATTCGCAGCATCTGTCCGGCACCACCATACGTCATGAAATTTAGAAGTATGCCTGCAAGGTGAGAAGGGAAATAATGGAAAGGAAATCATAATAACTGAGAGAACACACCAGTAATTGCTTACCGATCAAGGAAAACAAGCAAAAACCCAAGCTCGGAGCGGCTGGTCGACGGTAATCGAATCCGGCGCCACGAGAATGCGAGCCTCGCACGATACCGTGGAATCATCTACTCCATTTATGAACAGTAAATAATAATTGCACCCTTTTACGACAAAAACACATAGAAAGCAGGAATGAATCAGCAAAAGTAAATCGATCCAGCATAGCGTATTATTAAAGTGTCCACGAGGTTTCTCCTGGCTGAAAGACCAGCACATCTGTGAAAGCGGCGATCACACTCAAAACGTTTATTTTCTAGGTGTGTTCGCTCATTCACTATGCCGCGAGACATCCGGGAATGTTAAGACCTGCTGCAAGTCTGCGAACGATTCCACGTCTTTACTTTTCTGTCCAGCGCATTAGAGTATGAAAAAACACTGCACTGTTTGTGCGGTAGGTTTAGGAGATGTTTATCTTGACAATGCAATCGCCTGAACCAAAATGGGGGTCATAAGTCACGATTATTGCGATACCAGATTATCATAACCTGCTGGGTAACAAATATTCTTTGATGCCATGTGAAGGCCACACATGAAGATCGAAGCAACCCGAATGAGATGTCCCTGAGGCTCGCATTCGGGAGGCCACTGGTTCAAAACGCGAAATGAATAAGGGTTTTTCATAGTGACTTTCCTAGGCCTCTAGGCTAATTCTACAATAATGGAATGGATTGTCTCATAACAGGAATTCTCGGTCCCTCATTTCTGTTCCTTCTTCACCTTTCATGACTGCACTATCGTGGTGTATGGCATAAACCCTCTGCCCGGGGTTGATGTTAAGGATAAAGGGGTCAGCATTTCGCACTGTGCGATAACATGTAACTCGCATTCCGCACTCTGGGTCTTTCCACCTTGTCACTCTCGGTAACATGTGACATTAGCATTCGGGAGCCTCTGGTTTCAATTCCCGTCATAGTATGAGCCACGTATGGCGGTGCCGGACAGATGGCGTGGATTCTCGCTCAAAGAAAAGAGTGCTCCCCATGATCACTGTTGGCCTGCTTTGCTGACAGGTTGTTCATCGTCCTCTAAGCAGCTCCAGCAGCGGGACGGGTCTTCGAGCATGTAACTGTTAGGGACTTACGCACGTCCCTGTGGCCCATCTGTCTGCGGCTCATAACCTACTGCGGTTCTCTCTTCATTCCTTCCTCATGAGTGGAGTGGTAGCCACAATAGATCTATGTACGCGAGGTGCCCTCCTCCGTTGTATAATCTATGTCTAACTTGTACCTATACTTACCTTACTGATTAAAGGAAGGTGCTGCATTCCACCTAACAAATTTAATACCGAGATTTACTGGAAACACACCTTTTGAGATTCCTTAAAATATCATATTTAGAAAATGTGTGTGTGTGTGTGCGTGCGTGCGTGCGCGCACTTATGTAAACAACATAGCAAAAAATGAAGTCAGTTAAATAGCAAACTTGATATATGAGTTTAGCATCCTCCAAGAATACAACACGAAGATTTTAAAGAAAACCCCTCAAGCCAATCTACACTTTACATGAAACAAGTTTTATTTTTCATTTTATCAAAAATTTCAAACGAGTTTCATTAAAACTCCATATATTTCAGATACGTGTATAGCGAATAAAATGTACACCTTGAATTTTCTGGAAATAGCTTAAGAAGCTCTCTTTATGCTTGAGGACCTTTAATTGTTAAATCGTAAGAGAAAGGCAACATTTTACTACACAAAGGTGTCGATTTCATTAAACCACAGATTGTCAAAATTTCTTGTGACGTTAACTATTTTCGAAATATTTTTTGTTATTGACTTACATTTTTAAATAATTCTAATGTTTTCAAATATTAAGTCGCAATTCTTATTTCTTTAGTTTTTTTACTTTTTATGCAAGTAGCATGAAGTTATAAACTCATAACGATTTGACTTTTGAAATGTGGATATTCCTTTAGCATTCTGTAGTCTTTTTATATCTACAAAGAAATCTGTAAATGTATTATGAAAGTTTATGTCTATTAACAAGAAGTAGACAAAAGAATAAGCCTACGTAAGAAAGAAAAGTTCAGAGAGGGTAAAGAAGGTCGTGTGAACACAATTATATTTTTCTCATTATCAGTTCGACAAATGAGCATATCAAGTAGATTAAAACAGAATATCTTCATTTAGCGATGTATCAAGCAGAGACAGCCGATAATCATGTGCTAATGTGCCTCACCAATACTAAACCTATTTTCTTGCACAGAGAGCTGTTTGCAAACAAAACGAACGAAAATGACTATTTTGTAGCGCTCTCTCTCTCTCTCTCTCTCTCTCTCTCTCTCTCTCTCTCTCTCTCTCCGGTGTAACACAAACCATCACAACAAGAAAGTATGGTATATGGTATCAAGTGCTGAATGGATTTCAGCTCCCATGGTCTCACTCAGAAGGCACGTTGCTGTGAAATTTCGACTGCGCATGCTCTGTTGGGCTTTCCTCCTTGCCAGCTGTTAGTGTGCTACGATTCATGCAGCCACTCTGAGTCAAGCATTGTTTTTAGCTCGCTGTGGTATGCAGCTGATTTTGGTTGTTATTCTTCCTTTCTATTTTTATTATTTTTTCCCCTTGCTGAAAGTCCATACATTGTGTTGTACTAGCAACATGGCAAATTCTGTGGAATATCTATTAAAAAGAGTCTTTTCAAGTATACCTTTGGAGGAGAAAGTGATAATTAAAGAGCTAGGTAGACCTATTCTAAATGTAAATATAAGCCAAAAGGTTACAGATAGCGGTAAAAAAGCGAGTATGTGAGAAAAGTACACATGAAAGTGTATGAAAACATAGATCTGCACGTTTGATGCTCGGAATGCACTTTTTAATGCATTGATGAAGAACTACAGTTTAAATAATAAGCATTTAAACAGCCCATTTGATCTTAATACATTAGCTAGTGCTAATATCGCTACAATAATAAGGCGTGCCTATCAAGGTGAGATACTAAAAAACTGACTTAAGTGTGATTTCAATGCCATCAGGTAGTATTGTGGAAGCGAGGGATCGTGCGTACAAGAAGGTTAGTTTAACTGATTATATTTGTTTTATTATTAGTCATAATCCACCTAAATACGACGAAGTAGGGATAATAAATTGGGGATCTTAGTGTTAAGATAGAACAACAGGTTAGGCTCGGCAACTCAATTGAGGAGTATGATAACTAAAAGCCGGAGGCGTGTGCGTTTTTCCATAGGTATACTACACATGAACTTGACTGTTACCGCTCGCGCATGTAAACAACTGCAGGTAGGTACAGCCTGACCATGAAAACCGCCTCACTACAGCACAACCTACAAGCATCATATGAACACTAAAGAACTCTTATCACTCAACGTCTGCAGCTCACTGCGAGAGGAAACAAAAGAGTCGCGTTATACTACACCTTGACCTTGTGTCTGCATACATTTGCACCAGTTTGCAGAGTACTACGTTGCATTGTTTTCGACTCTTGCTTCTATAGTGGCAGTTGTTTGCACATTTGATGGCCGCGCTGTACTTCTGACGTCATTCATACCCTGCATCCAGCTAACCTGTATCTCATGCGAGCGCACATTCCTCCGGCCTTTAATGATAAGGAACATGAAATAGGCTTAGCAAAGATAAGGTTACAAATATTAACGGAAGGAAACATCGATTTTTGTGATCAAAATTACCTCATGATTTACAATGGATGTGAAGGTCAGATTTAGAAGGGGATTATACATTTGCTAATTGGAATGGTCTGTGGGGTAGACTATATAAAATGTTCACTAGAGATTGAAGAGCGGATTTTAGATTTTGAGGTCATGAATACAGTAACATATAGTTTCCATCTAATTCTGAGAGTAAAATTAGGAGAAGTAAATACTGAGAGGAAAGAAGATTGTATAGGCCCCTATAGATTTGTACACGTCTACATATTGAGGGAAGTAAAATACGCAATATTTTATAAAGAATTAAATTCAGGAAGAGCAAAAATACTAAATATAGCATAGTAGAATTTAGTTTAAAACATGTCGGTTGCAGAATGAAAGTTGAGAGTTAAAATAAGAATACACTTCCCCATTATATATAAAACGAAATGTTGATTATAACGGGAACTGTTAAAAAGTAAGCAACTCCAAGAGAGGTGAATAAATTGTAATGTAATTGTGAGAGATGAGAAATAAATATTTATGCTAAAACACAATCAACAGATGTGGGATGGAAGGGGGAGCGGGGGGGGGGGGGGGGGAGTAGTTATCTCTGGACTTACAGATTGCATCACATTTTGTGTTGGTTTCTCGCTGGCTTTGAGAAGGCACGATAAAACAGAAACTTGTGAAACACCCAAGTGTCTTTTTATTTTTGATACATTTAACTTCTAATATAGACAATGCAGTCAAAGAACATTTAGCAGACGATCAGCTTTTTACGGGGATTTCAAAATGCATCCAAAAGGAACTGCCGGAATGTATGTTGGAAACTTGTAAAGTTATGCCGGAAAAATAAACATTATAGCATATTGGTACTACAGTTTTGCGCGATTCGCCACCGGTATTAAGGACAGATTACATCGTCTTGCTGTTGTGTAATCTGTGTTGCAGGTTCCTCGGGATACCAGCAGTAATTGCAAACACCCAGCAAGGGGTCTCACACAAACCGTTAGTCCGTCATCTGTCAAATTTCATCTTGGAAACCCATTCTAAGCAACTATTCAGAACTGTACAGTGGTTTCTTATGATGCAAGGCAAAAATGTGTGTAACATATTATGGCTTCGATGCCTACGTAGTATTTGTCTGAGTATCATTTGCAATACCAACACAAAAACTGATTTCTGACTAGTAGTCAGAAGTAGTTGGCAAAGTATTTTCTAGGATAAATTTCAATTTAGATTCATCAGCTAAAGAAAACAGCATTATAACAATACTAATTTATGTAATCTTTCGTCTGGAATTAGGAAAACATGAAGTTACTATTATGGCAGAAAACATAGAGTCGGAAAGAAGAACCATAGCAAATATGTTTGTTTCATAATAAATCCAAATGAAGGTAGGATACAATAGCGCATTTGTTCAATTTTCCCTTCGTTAATGGTTGACGCCTGCGTCTACTTCTTAGTATCATCATCATCATCATCATCATCATCATCATCATCATCATCATCATCATCATCATCATCATCATCATCATCATCATCATCACCAGCATCATCATGATTACGAGTATTATTATTATTATTATTATTATTATTATTATTATTATTATTATTATTATTATTATTATTATTATTATTATTATTATTATTATTATTATTATTATTATTATTATTACTATTACTATTACTATTATTATTATTATTATTATTATTATTATTATTATTATTATTATTATTATTATTATTATTATTATTATTATAGTCAATACTGATCCTGTAGTTTTTAACGTAAGACTTATTTTGTGAACTGTAGATTATTTATGTGAATGAAATGCAACAAAACGTTTTACTAATAAAACAGGAGTTCATTCTTAAAATGTTAAGCAAGTGATAATACGTTAGTCTGTATTAAACATTTGAATCATGGCAAATATTAGCACAGGAACTTCTCACTGTTCCAAAGCTAAACAGGCATTAAACGGCCTAATCATTGGTAACATGTGACTTTCATTATCCGTATAAACATCGATTTGCAGGCTTTGTATCGATTCCCATGCGGAGATAATCTAAGGGAAGACCCTGCATTAGCAAAGTTACTCTTTTTTGCGATCAACTCTGTGATAACTGCTGAATGTTTTAAGAAGTTTAAGAAGCCTGTTGATGACGCTCCTGAGTCTCTATCCTGGCGGTTTTAAGTGGAATTAGTTTCGGATTAACCGTGGTTTGGAAGGTTTTGCTTCAGGAGCAATGGTTTTCCCCAGATCCTAACCCTCACACCATGTCCTGGTAGGTCATGCACTCAAAGCTAGCCAAGCTGTCGTTCTTTGATACCTATTTGTTAGGCTTAGCAGAAATAATTTACACATTTTAAAAACCAAATTCGATTTCTGAAGCCCGGAGAATGTGTTTTTCGGCAAATGAAAAACGCTTATGTATGTACACAAACGTATACAAACAAACAAAATACAGTTTCAAATTGCAAGATTATTACAGACACCACTTACAAACATCGAATCAAGCATTATTAAGATACATTTTATTTGGTTAATTTTATTATCAACAGTAATATCACAAGTGCTGATAGTTTTTGGCATCTTAGTTAAGTACAAATAATTATTTCATAACAATAAACATGAATTTAAAAGCGAAAATTCACTATCACAGAAAACTATCTAGTGCAAGTGAAATTTGGCTAGATTGTTTAACAAGTATCCGACATTTTTAGACACATGATTGCATTATTTTCTCAAAAACCAGAGGTTGTAGATGCGTAAGTGCTAACTGTGAATGGACAGACTTGAAAAACGTTACTTCGGTTTCTTTAAAAATCAATACAACTCGGCAAATATAACGTGATTAACTTCCAATAGTAGAGAGGTAGAACTGGAACTTAAAAATTCAATGCCAGGAAAAATACAAACTGGTTTGAGAATTCAATGCCGTTCTGGCAGTTTGTCACAGTAGCTCAATGGTAGAGCACCCACCTGGTAAGCGAAAAGTCTGTGGTTCAAATCCCAGCTGTGGCATTGAATTTTTAAGTTGCAGTTCTACCTCTCAAACGTTGCCCACACACGGCTTGTGTGTTTAAAAACACAAACG
>CM060962.1:164300898-164325898 GCA_030765045.1 Tenodera sinensis
AATATTTCCAATATTGACTACGTACGAGTATTCACATTGTTACATAAAATTCTTACTTTCCATTAACTTCAGCATATGCGTGGTACATTAACTTCAAAATGATGTTTGAACCCGACTTGAGATTACTTCTCCAGTAATTTAAACCATTTTAGAAAAGAAAATCAGGACAAGTACGTTTTTATGTTGTGATATCGATTCACTGAATATGTTGAACTCTTGTTTAGACTTAGCGTATTCTATTAAGATTGTTGGTCTCTTTTGGGCAAGGCTTTTTAGTTGATAATATCAACCTATCGAAGTCTTTTCTACCTTTCTTAATCCAGTACCTACAATAACATATCCGTTATATAATATTTCAGATTTCTTTACTTTCTCTACCGCACACTTAAAATAACTGGAGAAAGTATCGTATTCCGAGATTTATCCAGAAATACACGTGTTGAGGCTGCCTGAATAAAAACAATTTGAAAACGTTTGTGTGTTACAGAGAGAGAGAGAGGGGGGGTGAGGGGAAAATAGGACAATTCAAAAATGGAAACTGTGTTAAATGCCGTACTTGGTATTTAAGTTATGCGACTCCTAAGGATACGAGACGAAAATTTCCGAAAAATCCTTCCGTCTAGAACTACCCTTTGCATGGAAAATGCTGATTTTTTCCAAAAATAGCTTTTAACGATTTTGATTAAATTACCATATGTTTATGATAAATAAAATGCATCGATATCTGGAATTTTCTAACAATAGTCTCTGAAGTCCTCTTCGTTCTGAATGACTTTCGCATAACTGGTATCCAGTCTTATTGAATTAAAAAAGTGTAGAACTCGTTAAAGTGCACAATTTATGCCAAATAACTCTTTTTGAGTTGTTATTGGTTTGACTTTTCAAATGCTTATACGTTTCTTAAATGGTCAAACGAAGAGAATGGAGTTTCAAAGCCATCATATAGCGAGCAGCTCTTAAAATATTTGACTCTTACTTGAGCTTACTGTATTTCCCATTGTATCTACAAGGAAATACCTAATAAAATAATCTCTATGAACGTCTGGATTAACATAAGGTAGATAGAAGAAAGCGTTTGCAAGAATAGATTTTACAAGAGTGGACCAAGATTTTTAAAAACAGTGGCAGAATGCTGATAGGACGATAAGACTGAAGGTTTTGTCTCGGTTTGTCAGGCTTGGGAGTCATTACTATTATGGCATGTGCCCAACAATGTGGAATGTTATACAATTATGTTAGAAACACCAGTGCTCTTCTTGAGAATGCTTTAAGTAAGGATTTGGTGATCATGTCATGACCAGGAGACATGCTGATTCAATTTTTCAGATGGATAAGAGCTCTGAGAAAGAGAGACCACACCACGCATAGATCTATGCAATGTCCTCAAGTGCTAAAGTCAATATTGTAGTGCTTGTCCATCACTAAATGCAGATCTCTGTTTAAATGAAAATAAGCCTCAGCAACAGGAAATATGTATGTCCATTCCAAAAACCCGTAATTGTTGTGTTGTGTTGAATGTGGTGTATAAATGTCCTACACGTGATTTAAAATGAGGTAATACTAAATGAACCCTTTACAATGTAAGAAAAGGCATGGACGGAACGGCCAATACAGAAGTGTAGAGAACCATCAACACCCTCTAACGACGAATGACTACATACACAGTCTCGCTTCTACAGCAAATGGAAATTGTGGTTCGAATCCTAGAAGAACTCTGTTTTATGTCTTCTCTGCTTTGAAATAAAAAAGCACATGTCAATTTCAATACATCTCATTAACATGTACACTGCACAGAGAGAGGGGAGAGCGTAACGACAGAAGGTTTGGGAGGGATGTGAGGGGAATGGAGAGTAAGGGATTGATAAAGAGAAGAGGAGGAGGAGGAGGAGGAGGAGGAGAAGTAGGGAGAACCTGCTAGAGAGAGTAGTAATCGTAACTATGCGAACAGAGGTGAGGGTTCTGCTAATATATAAATTGGTTCCTCACACCATCCTGGGTTGTACACCAAAAATGTCCAGCAACTTTTAGAACTTTGATTTATAGCAAAATTGAGACCGATTTTAAAATTTAGTTAACTTTATTATACAATATTTGTCTTTTACAGTTTTACTCATAAGATATAAAACAATTCAAAGAATTACATCACTTATGTTGAACATACAATTCAGCAATTGCCCTAAAAGTATAAAGTAAGAATTAACCTGGATATGCACAAGAAAATAAAACAGCACATTATTTTATAAGCGGCGATCTGTATGGCGGTTTCTCTTCAGTCTACGTGACGGTCGTACTTCTGGCATGTTCTGGGGAATCTCTTTCAGTAAAAAGTTCTGGTGATCGATGAACGATATGAACAGCCGAGTATTGGAGGACTCAGTGTAGATTCAACTGTGGGAGTGCCAAGATCTTTATGCGGGTGTACCAAGGAGCATCCGCTATGATCCGAAGAATCCGTTTGTGGAAAGTCTGTATTCTTTTGAGTTGTGAATTTGAAGCTGAGCCCCAAAGAGAGCATTCATACATCCAGATAGGTTTGTTTAGACTGAACTATATGAGCCTTTTGAGATGCAGGGGTAGAAGTGAGGCAGCTTTGATGACATGTTTCAGATGATGATGACGATGAAGTCTGTGCCTTAGTTTTGAAACTAGAGAGGAAATAAGTGCATTCCAAGACAAAGTTTTGCCTAATGTTAGTCCTAAGTATTCAACACACTCAACTTGAGGAATGTCTTCATTACGAGACAATACTGTTTTGAAAAGCTCTATGAGCTGTAGACATAGAGAGCCAGAAAATATCTGAAGCTATTACAAAAATTCCCAGCGCAAAAAGATGTGGCGTGGCTAACGAGAGAACATATTAAAATACAACTTTGTATTATAGCTTATTGTTGAAAAACGAAATGTTTTTTTTTCTCTCTCTCCCCACACAATAGTGGTAACCTGCAATCTGCTGCAAGTTAAAAAAACTTATACACGTAGCAGTTAGTGGGCAAGAGATGTGATTTCCTGTATATGTATGGTAATCAAGTGTATTGTAGGGCTCTTTGTAACTCGAGTAGAACAATACAATTGTAGAGGAAAGTTTCTCACCGAGAGGTCACCCCTGTTCATTAAACTTTCCTCTCTTGCACGCACAAGCATGCGCGTGTCAAAACAAAACCTTCCATAAACATAGCTTTTCTGAAAGGTAAAGTGTAACCCCGCCTGAGGTTTTCAAATCAATCATCACGATACCTGTAATTCTATCAATAAAAGGAGGAAAAATAGTCAGTGGGAGCTTCGTAAATCGTTACTATTTGGATTTGTTGCAAGTAGGAATGGTGATGTTGCGCAAATGCTAATAGCGCAAAATGCTCATAAAGCCTCGTACTCATGTATTATCGTTTTTAATGACCTATAAATCAGCGCTTGATTTGTTTTGAAAATGCGATAACATGCTAAATTTGCCCAAAATGCAAAAAATTATACTAAATTGCGCTAAAAGTGCGAAATAGTTGCAATTCATGGACTCTTTTTCGAGTGAACATGTAGGAAAAAGATCTGATGTGTTGCACTCACGTGACTTTCTCTACTCTCATACTAACCATTCTTACAAACTCTTATTCCTGTATCTTCTTCGTGTTAGTTGAGATAAACATTTGTAGAAATTATCTTATTGCTTATTTCCTTGTAGGTACAAGGGGAATATTAGAATAAAGTAGACTTTGAGCGATAGTCAAATCTTTTAAAGCTTTGAGATCCCATTCTCTTTGCACGCTTAACATGAAAAAAAAAATGAACAACAATGTTTCATTTCACGAACAATTTAAGTTTTCTGAAACTGACACAAATAACAAGGAATGTCTCCGAAATGGTTCGCTCTACCCAAAAAAAAAAAAAAAAAAAAAAAAAAAAAAAAAAAAAAAAATAATAATAATAATAATAATAATAATAATAATAATAATAATAATAATAATAATTGAGACATAAATTATGTGTTTTGGCCAGACCTACATTTTCTGTATAGTAAGATTTTGTCTATCTCTTGCGGTTTACGAGTTATTCAAAGTCATCCAGAGTGAACAGGGCTACATAGGCTATAGCCAGAAAATTCAAAATATACATTTCAGTTGTCATACAAATATCTTAAACATATGCCATGTTCAAGAAAATCAAAATCTTGGAATAATTTTTCCTGTAAGGGTAGTTTAGGGTGGGGTTATTTCCTTCAAAAGCTTCGTGTCGCATCCTTCAAAGACATTAAACTTAAATACCTACTATGGTTTTTAACCGACTTTTCGTTTTCGAGTTATGCTGTCCACAGACTGACACACACACACACACACACACACACACACACACACACACACACACACACACACACACACACACACACACACAAACACACACGGACCTTTTTCTAAAATTGATTTTTTGGATTCAGGGATCTCAAAACATATATTTCTAGTGAAACATCGAATTTTTCGGTGGAATACAATACTTCCTCTACTTACCAGTAGAGAAAGTAAAAATAAAAGCATGTTTGTGGAGGTTCAGCAGTCGTTTGAAAGAAAATGCGAACATATGTCTCTTTTTTCTTTCTATTTTGTTCTTTCTTTCTTCCTTTCTTTATTCCAAGAAGTTGGTAAAGGTTATAATCCTGTCACCGTTGGCCGGGTGTTGTCAATAGCTTTGAATGCAGAAAAATGAAGAAGTAAACTGTCTGCAAATACTGTGACTGTTAAGCTTATAATCCAGATTTTACTAATGCATTTCTGCAATGTATTCGGCATCCTACCTATAGCGTAAATGCTGAAAAATGCCTTAGTATGTACAGCCATGGAAAAAATCATTGAACGCATTAGGAGAGTAGAATATTTCTAAGTTTCACATCGTGTTGCAGTGCGATTGACACAAGTCAATATTTCCCACATGTAACTGAGTCTGTTCCATATGTTACGTCTGTCGGACACACAAATAGGCTGTGTCTTGTATCACCACTCGCATTATTGTGTCCATACTCGCAAATACATAAGATTTTGTTTTCGTGCAAATACCTCAAATGTAGCATATTTTAAATAAAATCGCGAGGACCTTTTTGGACAAAATAAAAAATGAGCATTTTTTTACTTTCTTTGTTACATATATAGTAGGTAGAGAAGTTATTGTATTTATTTCCCCAAGAATCTTAACACCTCCAAGTACATATTTTGAACCCACCTGAATAATATATATATTTGAAAATTCTTTTCCTTCTTTCTTTCTTTCTTTCTTTTCTTTCTTTCTTTTTTTTTTTTTCTTTCTTTCTTTCTTTTTTTTCTTTCTTTCTTTCTTTCTTTCTCTCTCTCTGTCTCTCTATCTTACTTTCTTTCTTTCTCTTATTTGCCATGTAAAGAATAGTTTAGAATTGTCATTTGTGAAAATGTTCCATGTTACGCTCTTGAAAGATGTTAAATACAACGTTTGATATTCATCCTAATTATTTGGGGTAAACGAATCTCATCATGTTATATTTTCTGTGAAATCTCGATATCGAATTTTTATTGGATTGCTACTCTTCCCCCGCCCATCATAAGTGAGCGGTATAAAAAGCAAATTGATTGCGGTATAAGATTTACTTTTAAATGTATAGGTCTACAGCAAACGTTTCTCAAGTACTGAGACGTTTCAGTGCATTTCTAGTCGTTCACATCGATTATCATTTACCTGAAAGTTGGCATTATGTTGTCAACATGTGTACCAAGGTTCTAAGCCACTCTGAGGCATCAGACAGCGTATTGTCTCCTTACATAATGCCATGCCGTAACAGACTGTAGATAACCTCCAAGGCCACCCTGGTGCAATAAATCTCTTCTCACAGCTTCACATTTGTACAAGTGGCATAAAACCTGTTTCTTTACTGAACAGCATAACATGTCCCATGTTTTGTTATCCGGAGTGAGGTATCTGAAAACCCACACCTTTTCTTTCATTTGTTTTCATTTGCAAATGACTTGAAGCGGGGCAATAGATACTTGACTCTTTAGATAAATGAATACACAGTTCCCTGAGAACATTTGTGATGAAATCAATAACTGAGTAAATAGCCTTGACCACTGATTAGAAAAAAAACTGCATTAAGCGAACAGGATATGAGTAATGGACTGTATCAACAACTATGAACATTAATTTGTCACGACAGTCAATGAAATCTCTATCCAAAGTTTTTCATAAAATTATGCTAACTATTGAGTGTTTTAAGAGTAAATTCAAACATTAAACCGCCATAAATATTATAATATTTGGATAGGGGAAAAAATCAAGGTGTTGGACAAACAATGAGATTTTCAAAACATTGTGAAAATATCAAAAACAGCGTTGGGCTGACAACGGGGTTTACAAAATATTGGGAAGATGTCCACCGTTGTTTGTTCAACGGATAGCATTCTGTCTACGATACCCGCACAGCAATCTGCAGCTAACGTCTAGGAATATTGGCAATTTATTGGATGCTGACCTATATACAAAAAGGTATCTGCACATCTTATTGCCATACATTTGCTCCCAAGCACATTTCCTTGTTAGAGGAAGACGGATTTGCAGAAGCCTCTTGATAGAATCCATCCATATGAAATAACCCTTTTAGTTGCTTCTGCCCAAATGTTGTACCCGTATCTAATCGGTTTTCCATCAAAGAATTGTTTACTTCCATACTATGTAAAATACAGTACCATTACCTCGTCTCATTGTCTCATGGCCCCTCCGTCGTTTCTACTTTTACTTTTAACAAATTTATGCAGCTGAAATTTAGAGAAACTCAAAATGGTTATGTTATATAAAACGGGCTGAAACTATATTTTCCGTTAATCACAGAAGTCAATAGAAACATAGTTTAATGAAATGTTAAAAAAAAAAAGGTTATTTCCTAAAGCCCAGCACCACAAAGTATTTCCAAACATCTTTTATCCGCTTTACATCCAATCTACACTAATATTTCAAACAGAGAAACTTATGGGGGCGGTCTCCAAAATAATTCAACCATGAAATTATTTCCCTTTTGAAAGCACTGTTCTTTCCGACGCACTTAGGCTTAAGACACTTCATTTCAACCCTTATATGACTAAGAAGTCTCGAAAGGATTTACAAAGCCTGGATACCAGAATACGAACATCGGAGTCATAATGAAACACACTTGTGAAAGTGTCTTTGTCTTTTCATTGAGAATGCCATGGAATAGTTGTTACTCCACAGAAAGTGCGTGGTTATAATAGTGCGATAGTGGGACATTCATTTCATTTATATTTTATTACAACTATGCCGATACATATTCAGAATTATTTTCATTTTAGTTCTAAAGACATATGAAATGAAAGTTGTGGATGCCAAAGCCTTGAATAATGCTTATGCATGACAATTTTGCTGAACTTCTATGCATTTTGTAACTGAACACATACACTTACGAGATTTAACAGTGTGAAAGACTCAGTTTAACCCTGAATGCGTCTTAGATTTTAGAGGTTTACTAGCTGAAATACCCGGTGTTGTCCGTGGTTTGACGATTTATCTCTAGAACTTTTAGACTTAGCTTGCATTTGCCCGATAGACCTGTGTTTCTTTAGACATTTCAAAAAATATTACTTAAGATACTTAAACAGCGAGTTAATTAGAATTCTTAGGATACTATAAAGATCTAAAAATAAACAAACTTAGTAAATAAAAACAGCGGGAAGACACTATGGACAGTTAGACAACCACAAATATTACAGAAAGAAAAGAAATTAGACAAAGCTGTGCTAATTTAAGACGTTGCATTTCTATTTCAATATACACAAAATTGTATGAATTCTTTGTAGAATAGGGAGTAGAGAAAAAATGTGATTGTGTTTCGTAAAAGAAAAGTGAATAGAGATAACCATGTGAATATAACGTGTTGCATTTCAATTTCAAACATATAAAAATTGTGTGACCTTTTTGTAGAAGAGGGATCAGAAAAACAAGAGTGATTGTGTTTCATAAAAGAGGAGAGAGCGGAAAAAACTGTGTGAATGTATTTCGTTGCATTCCTATTTTAATCATAGACAATTATATGACTTGTGTGTTAAAGAGCGAGTAAAGAACGATATGTGAATGTGCTACATAAAACAAAAGCGAATGGAGAAAACATTGTGAATGTAATACATGTAATTTCTATTTCAATCATATAGAAAGTTGTATGAATTGTATGTTGAAGGGAGAGCAGAGAAAGAACTGTGATTGTGTTTCGTAAAAAAGCGAATAGATAAAACTGCGTGAATGTAATACTTGCATTTCTATTTCAATCGTAGACAATTGTATGAATTGTAAGTTGAAGAGGTGTGGAGAAGGATATGTAGGTGTGTTACGCAAAAGAAAAGCGAACAGAGAAAATCACGTGAATGTTACGTTGCATAGTAAAATGGATAGCATAAAAAGCTTCTCCACGAAAAACTACACATACGTGCCGAGTTTTCGTTGATCGGTCAAGTGGTTTTGGAGATTGGCTGTTACATATACACATACACACATTCGTTCATATACGGGGTGAGTAAAAAGTATGGAACAATGCTTGTAACTTTGTTGTTATAGTTTTGTGAAGTGATATTTGTTAGAAAAGTTGTCAGATATCAACATGTTTTTATATTACTATGGTTGTGAATAGGGCGTGACTTTTTTTAATGGCAACCATTTTTTTTTTTTTTTTTTTTTTTTTTGGTCCTCGGGTCTCGGAACGTACAGATAGATGCTTTTTCGTACTGCAATTTATATTTATTAGGACGTATTACAGCA
This sequence comes from Tenodera sinensis, assembly GCA_030765045.1. NCBI lineage: Eukaryota > Metazoa > Arthropoda > Insecta > Mantodea > Mantidae > Tenodera > Tenodera sinensis. The sequence goes on from CM060962.1 coordinate 164,309,662, forward strand.
TACGAAATTTAAACCAAGAAAACACATTCATAACAAAATTAGTGGTGCTGTGTTATAACACATGCTGAATTCACTTCAAAAGGTGCTCAAAATGGCCTCCATTTACTGCCAAACAATGTCAAAGTCTGTCTTTGAAGTTAGTTACTGTTGCCAGCAACACTGTTCACCTGATCAGCTGCATTTCTTGCCCAATTCTTCGCTTTAACTCTTCAAGATCGCTTGGCGGTCCTTGTAAACCCTCCAATTCAAATATCCCCACAAGAAAAAATCTAAGGGGTTCAGGTCAGGAGATCTTGGCGGCCATTCAATACTTCCTCTTCTGCCAATCCATCTTCCTGGAAATTCATGAATTAGGTAACCACCTGCCTTCCATAATGTGCAGAGGCACCATCTTGCTGCAATAAGATATTTTGAATTCCTCCTTCTCCAGGGAATAAAGTAGCACAAGCAGGAATTATTTCATTTTGTAGAAGCTGTAAATACACTTCAGAATTTAAGTTGCCAACAATGTAAAATGGGCCTATCAATTCGCCATTAATTATACCAGCCCACACATTTACTTTTTGTGAACGTTGTGTATGTTGTTCATTCATCCAATGGAGATTCTCTTTAGCCCAATAGTGACAGTTGTGACGATTTACATTCCCATTTAGGCAGAAAGTGGCTTCATCAGAGAACACAATTCTATTCACGATGTTAGGGTTCTGATCGAGTATGTCATTCAAGGTTTCAGCAAACTGAGTAGGTCTGTCAAAGTCATCTTCACTGAGTTCTTGCAGCAGCTGGACCTTGCAAGGATGCCATTTGATTGCCTTCATTAAGTTGCATATGGACTTCTGACTGACACTGTAGTCCATTGCAAGCTGGCGAGTAGATAAATGTGGGTTTTCTTCCACTGATAATAAAAAATCAAGAGCTTTATCACCATATGTAACTCGTTTTGGCCTTCCAGACTTTGCCTTATTTTTAACACTTCCAGTTTCATTACATTTTTTTTTTTTTTTCAAAATTTTGCTTACCACAGAATGAGTAATCGTTCTGGATTCATTTCATTAAACAAGACACAAACCTCTTCTTGGGTCCTCCTTCTCTCATCATTAGTATTTCAATTCGTTGTCTTTCAGTAAGTTGTGCTATGACTAATTACTTTCAGGAAGATTTTGCAATGAAGTAAGCATTGTTGTCCTTATTAGCTTAGCTTTTGTCTGTATTTGTTCAATCCAAAGACACACATTGAAGTAGGCTACTGTATTGTTTAATTCAAAACCTACTCAATTTGAAGTAATGATGCGTTTTCCTTTGCTCAGTACACATGCAGTAAGGCTCTTATAAATTTAAATTGCGGTTTGAAGGAGTATTTGTTTGTACTGAGACTCGAGGACTGCAGGAGTGAAAAAAACCTCATCCTTTATTTGTAATCATAGTAATGTGAGGGCATGTTGATATCTTACAGCTTTTCTAAAAAATATCACTTCATAGAGTTGCAGCAGCAGGGTTACAGGCATTGTTCCATACCTTTGACTCACCCAGTATATGTGTGTATATATGTATATACTGAGAGAGAGAGAGAAAGAGGGAGATATTTTATTTACATGCTGCATACTCAATTACCTACACGCACTTACCTTTCAAAAGTCATACAAATTGTTGTATACCCTGAATAGGTATTAGGACCAATGTTTGCAGAATTGCATAACATTAAATTTTATATGAGTGTTGAATGGTATAGCATTACAAATTCCATTACCTATATTAGCCATTTAAAGCTATTCTTTCTGCAAACTCTTACATATAAAATGCATGCCACTTTAGCTTGTAGGTAAATGGTTCAGTTTTAGATGCAGCTGATATTTTTGCTTCACACGTTTCCAATCTTTCCATGTATTCGCTTCTGTTGTAATGCTTATTTCCGTAGTGGTTTGGCCACATCCTCTTTTGCCAGGAACATGTTTTTAATAGATTCGAAACTGAAGCAAACCACTAACCCATGACATGTTACACTCGTAACATAATTAAATAATGGAGACGAGAAACATGTGCGTACATGAGCACAAACTTTCCGTGGTCGAATAATCATTAGCCATTTCTCTGTCAATTTTCCCGCTCCGCTGAACACCGCAGCCTACGGCTATTACTCAGGCAGTTGCTTTTTTAAACTCCACTTTTGTGTAACATCTAACAAAACACAACATTAGCAAACTAGTTACCACAACGCCACCATTCAATGTTTCCTGATAAACGCACACAAGTTCTTTATAAAATGCTAGCTGAAATACCCGGCGTTTCCCGTGATTTTATCCCTAAACCTTTTAGACTTACGTTTGATGTCATAAAGAACCCAAAATAAATAATAAAACCGGTTAAAACACTGCGCAAAGCACTGTTGAACAACCCTAAATAACACAGGAAGAAAAGCAAGTAAAGAATGTGTGAATGTAAAACGTTGCATTTCTATGTCAATCATATAGAAAATTGAATAGTATGTTGAAGAGGAGTAGAGAAGGAAATGTGATCGTGTTTCGTAAAAGAAAAGTGAGTAGAGAGAACCACGTGAATGTAATTTCACATTTCTATTTCAGTCATAGAAAATTGTATGAATTGTATGTTGAAAAGCGAGTAGGGATGATCATTGCATAGGTAGTTCATAAAATATTGTTGTAAATCCTCATTTTGGTATCTGTTTTGTGTTAAGCAGGAGAAGCATTTTCTATCAGTGTTAATGGTCACAACCGTACACAAGCCATGTTACCCTCGTAGTAAGGTGTGATACCTCCTCGTATTCCGGAGGTGGCGGTTTCGATTCCCGTCGGACCGGTCACTGTCATCTAGCACGGCTGGTTTGTCTTCTTCATTTATGTATGCCTATCCCAACATTTCCATCCAACTGTTTCATCTTCATATGTCTCAGGGGTTTAGGACCAGGCGACGGTAATTGGTGCGTTGCGGCGGGACGATGGAGTTTGTACTGTGTAAAGATGTCTAAATGGACGGCTGGTGTCGCTTCCTGGGGGTTCTTCCCGGGTCAGTCGCTTTGAAGATGGCGGATGCAGGTTCGCGTCGGCATCAGCATAGGTATAACCCCGAAATCGTTAGGGAGCCCGTCCTTGTCAGCACGCATCGTGAGGACACCCTTTGTGCTTCCTCCATGTGGGAAGACTAGATGAAGGGGAGTCCCGAATAGCAGTCAGATCCGGACGACGATGTGGCTAGTAAGGGCAGGTCCCTAACACCTATCCTGTCGCCGCCAGGCGCCATTCCACCTTAGCCATCTTCAACCTGGTGGTCTCGGCATGAAACGAGCCGTTCTCAGGCACCAGCGCAATAGTGTACCGCGGTAACGCATCAATCGCCGTCGCCTCATCCTGAACCATGAAACTGAAACAAATGAAAGGAAATAATGGGTACAGGAAATGAGAACTGAAATTCGTGTTGGAAGAGGCTCCACCCCAGCATACGCCTACTGACTTGGGGAAATCACTATAAAATCCGAATGGCCGACCCGGCAGGTATCGAACCCAGGACCTTCTGACTGCGATCCTCACACGTTATCTTGGAGCCATCTTAGTTCGGTTTTGTGAGCGGTTTTCGCTCCTGACGCTTAAATAAAACCTAGGCTGTTTTGCACTATACTCACTTGCGTTCATATCTCAAAAATTTGCTGCAAAAGGCTGGTGCCTAGTTTGCAAAAGACCTCTCTGTATTTTTAGAAATTATTGAAAAAGCTCGCGAAGGATATGAGATGATAAAATGAAACGAGCGCATGGAAGTATTGGTTTTCATATTTAAAGCTCTATCTGAATCCAACATTTTAACGTTGTTAGTAATCAATTACAAGGAAGGATATTCTGTTACAGGAAGAGATTCATTAACAAACACACCAGCAGCACACTGATTCTGAGAGAAGAAGCGAAACGTTGAGTAATTACTGCTGTAAAAGATAAACGCCGGATGTTGTTCAGTTGGGTGTGGGAAACGTACAGAAAAAACAACACTACATGTCCAGGGACATGCGTTTCGCATTCGGGATCTGCAGGTGCAGTTTTAAACTCAGGTCGAAAACTTCTACATGTATAATTCCATAAGTAAATGCCTTCCCAAAAATAGTGTTCGCTCTCCTGTTTAACAGTTACAGAATCCCTTATAGTTTATCCTTCTTAATTCAAATCATTTACCCCATCTTAAAACATCTGACTATCGTTTAAGCCTTCTGTGTTCTCATGTTCCCATGATACCTATAAGGAAATATGTAATAATTATTTCTACAAAATTTTATCTCGATTATCATGAAGCAGATAGAAAAATACGCGTTTTAAGAATATTTGTATAAGAGTGAGTAGAGTAACTCATGTGAGTGCATACATCAGCAGGGTTCGGGCCTTTAGTAAGAAATCCATCAAGCTAACCGTGCACCTACAACGGGAAGTGGAAGCGCCGGCGACCTTTGCTCTTGTAAACAAATGAAAGTGGAAGGCAGTGCAAAGCACACCCTGCTTCAAAGGTAGAAACACCAGGGTTAAGGGGCGTTACTAGGCAGCAAATAATGAATGTTTACCCCTTCGTAGCGTGCAATAAACTTCTGTTTTATTAACGTTTTAATTTACAGATATTTTAGCTAGAGACATTATCGTTAGCACAGTTATTGCAATGTACAATAATGTATTTCCTAAATGCATTGAAAGTAAATCGCATCCGATTTGCTCGCAGACATTTTTTTTTTTTTTTTGAGAAACTGCGTTCTACAGCATATGACGTAACAGGAGCTTACAAAAACATGAAATATCGGAGATTTCCTGAGAGAGCAACGCATCTCTTCTTTTACACATTTCTGAGTATCCAGTATTCTTCTCTAGAACACTTTTAAGTTATTTGTCACCCTTTCCCTAACAGTGCTTGCTGGTATAGTTCGAGCGAAAGTCGGCTTTCCAGTTCCTTCCAAAGCGACCGCTTTATTTATGTGTCAAGCTACCGCAAAGCTAGAATCAAAGAAGGTGAAATGGAAACGCAAAGAACGGCCCAACTATGCATGACTCAGTGTCTCTGAAACTTGGTTTATTGTCTTAATAGCCTCTGGCATTTTTAATGCAGACGACTGTAAATATGTCATTGCTGTTACTATATTACTGGAAATTCCTCTGAATGTATGAAAGATCTCCTAACAAGGCTGGTGTAATTACTTTCTTCACTGTACGAATTGCGTGTTTGTGTTTATAATTTTGTCGTAATGTTGAGCATTGTATACTGCAGCCTGTAGCCTTGTCCCCCACCGAGTTACATTTGGTTGTGGAGGCAAGGGAATTCCAGGTACCTCTTTAAATATCTCGATTCTGGACGGTGCTTTGCAAAATATCTTCTTCATATTGGCTATAAAAGGATCAACATCTGGAAAAGAGAATCCAATTTCTTCTGCAACTCGGTGGAGATCATGCGCTAGACAAGTTAATTGTATTAATTTTGGATATGCTTGTCTTATTGCTGTGGCAGCTTTCTTCATATAGGATGCCCCGTCCGTAACAAGTAGCAAATCATTTTGGGTTATTGTAAAGACAGTGCAGAAAAAACAACCAAATATGCCAACAAATGGCTGACTATGCCACTTATATTTATACAGCACTTACATTGTATATATTTATTTTATTCAATATAATTTAGAGAGTTTTTACTGAAATCTACTATACCTATGCAAAATTCAGTATTTTGGACTCGGCTTACCCCTCTTCCGAAATACTTAATTTATCCACTAAAGCCTTATTTTGCATACTTCATATATAAATAGATATTGTGGAGAGAAGCGCAGAGATCTTATAACTTCTTCAAAAAGTTGCTCGTTGACCCTCGCCAATAAACTATTACATTTAATAATATAAGCTTAAGAACTATATTTTCAGGCGCGTATCTTCAGCTTCTTCTTTCTTGCGCTCCCTTGTATCTCCTCATGTAGACAATAGCTAGTTACCCCCAAACAACGCTGTAAAAACTCACCAAGGAAACTGCAGAACAGAAGAAACGAATAACATAGATCTAGCAGTCAGACTACCTTATATACCTGGTGAACTGCCAGGCGGTTCGAAGGGAGCATTCAGAAGGTGTCTCGATAGGACATCTGGACAGTTCGTAAGTTGAGAGTACCTCCCATTCTTTTCTCCAACCAACCACATGCCAGCCGGCGCCGAAACCAGGCCCTGCTCAAGCGGAGCAAGCAGTATTCTATATACATAATTTTCATTCCACACATTTGTAAAATCTTACCAACTTTTACTCAAGAGCTTTCTTATGGGTTTAATAATGGCCCATGGGTGTCTAAGAATACCTGCATTTAACTATCTGTTTTGCAACGCCCCAATAGTGAAGGAGGATATAAAGTTTTAGGCTTCCAAGGTCTGAATGTTATAAAACTGAAGTTATATCTACATATTTTCTCTATGCATTCTAATACTCAAAATCTAAATGCTAATGGCGTAATAAACTCTTATAGGTTAGTTTCAGTTTATAACAGTTTGTTACTTCAACCTCTTTTCTCTTCTGATATTATTTTCACCGCAAAATATTGCAGACTTGTTTATATTGTTGTACTGGGCCAGACTTTTTATTATTTCGCATCACATTTTGGCCATGTTTGTTGCAGCTTTGTACAAGAATTTGTGGGAGATCCTCTTGACGGCGTGACACTGTTATTGGAGCTACTGAGAGCTGTGCAGCTGAGCCAGGCAAGCAATCCGTCATCAACTGGAGGTCGAGCGGTAGTGCCGCCTCCGGTGCTGCGCCGAGCTCTCCTAGACGAACATGCCTGCCTCCAATGTCTCCGCTCCTGTCTGAGATGTCCTGATGCTGCTAGACGTCTTGCAGCCTCGCCAGCAGGGCTCTTCACTCTCGCCGTGTGCATCATGAGCAATGTCACTAAGTCTCGCATTATAGCTCTCGAGGTACGTACTTACATACCTACACTTATTGCCGTCTCTAACTTGCTAGAAAAATAATGCTAATAATAATTCAGTGTTACATTCATACGATTTTTCCTACCCGGGTGAGTCTTCTCATCCTGCGGATCGGTAACTAGGCAACCTTGCATTTTACAGACGATGCGAAATGTAGGTGCTGACATCAGCCAGCTGATTAGGGTTACGGTGGTGTTCGTCATTAACGTGCCAATGGTTAACATGCTGAAGCGTCATGGTGCAGATCGGAACATCAGATCTCGCCTGCAAATAAATGCTCTTTTTATTCATTTTTTTAAGTGGATTTGCCTATAAATACGAAAATCCAGCCGTTGTCTACTTTGTATGTACATAGGTACTGCATGTTTTAAACTCTCAGAACAATTTATTGACTTTCTTTTGTATGAAAGAATAGTTTTAGTTGGTAAAATACTATGCAATGATTTCTTATGTTTGTAAGTTATAATCACAATGTTATTAAGCAATTATTTATGAATTTCATGAAAGCATATTCCAAAAAGTAACAGTTTGACTTATCATGAAATTCACATAATTAAACTAAGCGAAATGACACTTCCATGCCAAGCTATCAGTTCTTGTCAAATTTACTAAACTTAAAACTCACCTTTAAGTGGCAGTATTTGAACCTGGGACCTCCACCACTGAAGGCCAACGCACACACCGTTGCAAGTCACTTCAATGGATACCGCTACAAAGCAGTCATTTCGGCTGAAATTCATAAGACACGCTGCAGTGGACAGTGTTTACGTCATAGCTTGTAAAACGCCGGGACTGCATTACATCTCAATTCGCAGGCTGAGGAGACACGCCCGGTATATCTATTCCGCTAAGCATTATTACAAAAGAGCTTTACTTTTTCTACTACTTACCTATAGTAAGTAGATCAAGTATTCCATAACACCCAGGTGTTATATACACAGATTTCGCTGGAAATACACGTTTTGAGACTTCATGAATAAACATAAATTGTGAAAGATCTCGTGTATGCATGTGCGTGTGCACCTAACTGAAACGAAAAGTTACTTAAACCCCAAACTAGGTATTTAAATTACTTTCCAAGAATCCGATATGAAGATTTTCTAGAAAATCCCCTCACCCGAAACTACCCTTACCACCACCAACACCACCACCACCACCACCACCACTACTGCCGCCACCACCACCAGCAGCAGCACCACCACAACCACCACCGCCAACAACAACAATAAATGTGTTAAGGTTGTTGAGGAATATGTGAGCTGGCTGTACATAAGATATTCCGTATTGTTTATTTTACTTCTCCAAATGGAAGGCTGGAATAGTCATCGTCAATAAAATAAGAACACTACATTTTGTTCTGTAAAACAAAAGCTTCTGTAATCACATTATATAACATTTTCCTGTGGTTCAAAACAAATGAGAATTTAATATTGAGCCAACTCGTCAATTATACTACTCACCCTCTTCATAGACTTATATTATACGATTTAAACAGTGGCACTTCAAAGTCCGATTGATTATGACATATGACTTGATTCTATTGGAAGAAACAATTGTTTTCTTTTTCATTCACCCGCTTCTTTCTAAACAAATTTCAGCCCTCCTGGTAATTTATCCATATAATGCATGAATTCGTTCTAGGGATATTTTATACCACCCATCATGAAGAAGTGTTTCATGTTCCTTAAGGGACGAAGGAGGAAATCTTGCCTTCACTCGTCCCACAAGGGCTTAATGATGTTTAGATCTGGATATTGAGCTGGCATGGAAGAAGCTTAACTCCTTCATGCTCTTCGAATCCCCCTGCAGTATGAATAGGGACATTGTCATCTTAAATACTGCATCACTCAAAGGAAACAATGTTTGCGCCATAGAGTGAACATGATCCTTAAGAATCTCTCTGTAGACATTAGCAATTATTTACCAGTCAGACGACCTACAGAAAACCAAGATATTTCAGCGCAAACCATGACCGACCGTGCAACATGCTTAACAGTAGGCATTAAGCAGTCGAAATCATACGCTTCTGTATGTCTTCTCCAAAAACATACTCTGTCAGTGGTAGGGAAAAGTGTGAAACATGATTCATCGGAGCATATCACGTTTCCAATCAGCTGCTCAGGTGTTATTCCCTATTTCCCATGACACCGTTGTTTTCTCTTTGTTGCATTAGTGTGCGAGATTAGTGGTTTGGCAATTGCTGCTGTGCCATATATTCCTCTCTCCTCACAGTTCTGGCAGAAGCAGGTTGCCTTATATACCTATGTGCTCAGTTCTGCAGTCACTTTAGCTGTAGTAGTTTTATGCTTCTTGATATAACCTTCTTTAAGGCCTCCCGTCTCTTTCGTTTGGCTTCTGCTTGTGACCACAGTTTCTTTTTGTAGAAGTTGTATTACCTTCTGACAGATATGCTGAGATAATATTATAAATCTTCATGCAATTTTTAATAAATTAGCCGTTTCAGTCACTATAGCTTCTGCTAGTCAAGTACCAACAATTTGACACCTTTGAAAGTCTCAGAGGTATTTCATTGTCCTGTTGATTACACTTTTACCACAATTGTAAAAAATGAATAATGCTGGAAAATACTTCTACCTGGCCCCCAGGAAATGTGTAAGCCTGGAGACAGGAGGGGGGCAGTTGTGGGAGCTACCAACGAGGAGTTTAAATCTGTAGTTGTTAGCCACACTGTCCTCTGCTGTTGTCTCTCCTCAGTCGGTCACCCTTAGTATCCTTTCACCACACCCCTCCCCCTCGGGGGTCTCGCCGTCAGGGGCATAGGTCAAAATATTTCATTGGTCCAGATGCTAAGTTATTCCTCCGAACCTTACCATAGGGTCATAGTGGCAAACTCTTCTACTGTGTATACTTTGTAATAAATAAACAAGGAATATAACTCTCGTCACGACCTCAAGGGAGGCAACCTCTTCTACAAATACTACGTGTATGTCTGAACTGTAGTGTTTTTATCACTTTGCCCATCCTATGTACCTGTTACTTGTTTACATTGTCTACTAAGTGCAATAGCAGGTAATAATACAAGACAAATGTTTCGTCTTTGAGACAAAATATAATCGTTTCCACGAACATCTTACATTTAAAGGAACCAAAACGCCGACATTACGAAAAACTTTTTAAATTCTGCGGGTTACTAGGGAGTTAGAATGGAATTGATTATAAATGTATACGTTTCGACAAATTTATCACGTCATTGTTGTAAAACAGTCATTATTGGGTCTGTGCTAGAGGGATGCAATTGAGCACGATTTTGGCTTTTGTAACAACGTGTTAATAATGCTAGGATTGCATAACATAACAAATCTGCTTTCTTTAAATAAGCTCTATAGGATTTGTTGTCTCTTTTTACTGCACAAAAGTAAGCCGTTTAGGAGCTTCAACAATTTAAAAGAAAATACGCTAAGGGCGTAACTTCTTCAACGGATTACCCTCCTCTCTGTAGGACTTGCACCTTCAAGGACTTGCAGACCTGTCCTTGGGGTAGTAGCCTATCAAGGAGCAAGCAAACTGTATCATAGCATATCGAGGATGGGCGATCAGTCCAATGTCTGGTATGGCGCTGAAGGAGCAAATGGAGTGTAGCGATCAAAGGGATGAATAGAAAACTTCGCGGATCAAACTTCCCAATCCAGTATTCGCCAGCAACGGATCAAAACCGCGAAAATAACTTATGGTGGTCAATGCCGAGAATTTGAACGCTTCACTTCCAGAATGCGAGTGGCACACGTTCAGTCTCACGGTGTAATAACATTGTAATAAAACACACAGTTAACACTCCCAAAGCTTAGGTACTAAAATACGTCTAAATAAAACATCTGGATCTCATTTGACGCTTATTTGCAGTTTAGTACCTTTTGGCATGAAATTACGTTGACATCTTCAAATTATTAAATAAAATCAGGTAAAAGTTACTTAAACTGCAATAAAGAAACGAATGAGTTTATTATTGTTGATACAACAAAATGTATACTACTTTATCCAAATACACATTTTCAAAATAACTTAGGGACATTTAGAAGGCGTAATGACTTCAGGCCCAATTCCTGTCCACATCTAGAGAACGAATCCCTTGCTCACAACTGCTCCTAGCATTCCGCCCCCTGCAGCAGGCTGGTGACTTTGCATTTGCTTGAAGTGTGAGGCATTGTAGAGGAGGGGGACACTTGCTTACTGCAACCCGGCACTTGTATATGCTTACACCGAGCCGCCTAGTGGTGCCTGTACATTTGAGTAGTTAAGTACTTTTGATATAAGTACTGAGGCTTTCACGGCCGGCATTAACAACTATGTTAAGTAGATTTTCCGGGCTTTTGGGCCGTGGTCGAGTTGGATTGCCTTCCTCCGACGTTTCGCTGAAAACTGCGTCCAGCATCTTCAGGGTCAACCTCTGTTATTTTGGTCTAACTTAGCGGCTGCACATAAACTAAAGTTCACTGTAAACTTTCATATTACTGATTTTTTTTGTTTCTTATTAGTGTCCTTGGTAACAAATTTTCACGATCGCTCGTTCTCATGAATACCAACATGAGATTATCGCTAACAAATCTTTTCTTAATAAATTGATCTCAAATTATATTTTATTTTCAAATGCCGGCAAATGGGACGTCTCTGATCCTGGTATAAAAGAGAAAGCATCCCGTGTCTCGGGTTTTCTTCTCCGTCTTATTAGAGCCGGGAGCCAAGTTTTGCTTATCTGCTGTCTCTCTTCTTTCCGATTGTAGGAGTTTTTATGCATAAAAATCTCTATCGCTTCCCGAGTCAAGCGAGCCTGATAGTGGCTTGTCCTTGAGAGTACCTCCGTGTCTTTGTAATCCACGTCGTGGCCGAACAATAGAGAGTGTTCTGCCACCGCTGACTTGTCCGTCTGCCCCAACCGGCTATGTCTTTCATGTTCTTTTAGTCGAGTGCTGATACTCCGCATGGTGGTGGCTATATACACTTGTCCACAGCTACATGGTATTTTGTAAACACCGGCTGTGCAGTGTGGATGTCTTTTATCCTTAACGGAGTTAAATAAATCTTTGACTTTCTTTGTTGGCCTATAAATAGTCCTAATGTTGTACTGTTGCAGCAGTCTTCCTATTCGGTCTGTTACCTTATGGATGTATGGTAAATATATGGTACTCAGGGTTTGCTTCCTCCGGTCTTTTTGGACTGTCGGGTACCTCGGATGGAGAGCTCTTGTAATTTCCTTGTGTGTATATCCGTTGCTGATGAGGGCCTTGTTTAGATGTCGGATTTCTTTATTCCACGGCCCAAAAGCCCGGACAATCTACTTAACATAGTTAAGCACTTTTGCTGCGTGAACACAATAATCTGATTTACGCTAGATGCCAGTAAATTCGAATGGACTTGATTTTTATTGACCTGGAATGAAACTAACTGCATGAACACAAAATATAACTTACTCCAAATGCCACCAAGCAGGATAGCTCAGGCGGTAGCGTATGTGGTCCGCATTCTGGAGATCGTGGGTTCGATTCCCGTAACTGACCTTCCTGACCGATAGGTATTTTTTCTCTTGGCGAATGAAATGACAATTACATCCCCCGAATTTCTACTCCCTCTTTTCATACACTGGATGCCAGTAAACTGGAATAGACTTGACTTTACTGACCTGGAGTGATACGGAAAAAAGTGCATCCTAAATTTAGGCGTCGACGAATTGGAGGTTGACTTAGGCCGTTTATTGCAAGATCCTATCACTTGAAGGACATTGCTTATTTCAGATAAAAAGTGTTAAATTATAGTTCTAAATTCATTTCTGCAAGTCTTGAGCGTATCTGTAAAAAGAGAAAGTGCATAATGGTCAAGCTGAAATTCCTCAAAGCACACGGGTTCATTGTTCAGGCGCATGTCTTTGTCAAGAAAGACTGGCATTTGTTTTCCGTCCGTTCAGTCCAGTGTTTAGATTCGCATGTTTTGTTTTTCTTGATAATGATTGGCTTTCTCTAGCAGGTTTCCTGAACGTGAAATGTTACTCTTATGGGCATGCTCAGATCACGATAACCTGACAAGGATGCTCTTCCTATAAGATTAAATTGCTTACAGAACGTAAAGAAAAATTGCACTGAGGCTGCAAAGAGATAAGCACGAAAGACACAACGATCGTTTCACTTGAACAACTTTTTTTTTTTTTTCACAAGATAATAATCCTCTAATAATGGCGTACCTATTCGAATATACTATAGGTAACTAAACATAAAATGCATAATAATAATAATAATAATAATAATAATAATAATAATAATAATAATAATAATAATAATAATAATAATAATAATAATAATAATAATAATAATAATAATAATAATAATAATAATAATAATAATAGTAATAATAATAATGATAATAATAATACTTTTACCAATTGCACAATTATATTTACTCTATATAGTACCCAAGTGTGCTCTATTCTGTTTTACTAATAATGATCATAAATATCTGTACGAGTGGTTTCAAAATAAGTAACATAGGTTTTGTTATATTCAGCATGATTTAGAGAAAACCCTGAATTGTTTATATCACATGAATCTTTATTTATTACAATCACATACTCTGAAATCCATTTCCGGGGGGGGGGGGGGCACTTGTGAAAGTAATTAAAAAATCAAAATTGTTTTTTATAAAAGTTTGTTTTCAATACATACAATTATTTAAAAATCAAATGTCACTTTAAGCCAAAAACATATGTATGCATTAAACTATAATGCCTATTTTTCTCCTTATACTCATTTTCACCGTTTTTCTAACTCAAAAAAAGTGTTTACTTCATTTGCGCTTAACTTAACTAAGAAATTGGTAAATATGCATAATTTGTCACATATGCATTTTGTATTATTACTCAAATTGTTAATGTCAGCAGTATATTGTTGCGGTGATGACAGCAGTGAGCAGAGAGGATTGTTAAATCCAGAAGGCAAATGCTCTTTGTTGAGATGAACTTTTGCTAACCTAACTCTTTTGGTCTTAAAGGAGTTTAGTAACGCTACACACACCTAGTGACACAAAGCGCAGGCATTGAGAAGTGATCCCAGCACCAAGTCTTTTAAACCCTTTTAATACATTTAATTTTAAGAATAAGAATAAAGAGCAACCCTATTCGCTGTTCTTACATTGATCTAAACCATCAACAATAATTAATCCATCAATCGTTTAGCAACAATTAGAAAAGAAAATATGGCTGCGTTATATTATTTGATGCATCTAAAGCATATTTAACATATTCCCATAGGTTGCTATAAGAGTGTTTCACAACACAAAGCTGTGATTGATTTTCTTACAGAAGGTGAAAGGATATTCCGAGGGTCCCCCTTAAACACATCCATGATTTATTACTTGTCTTCACGTGGTAAAAAAGTTCCTCATGTACATAGATTACAGGGATTAAAACGTTAATTTCAACTAAATCTCGCTATCGAATTTTTGTGTAGAATTCAGTGCTTTAACACCGTCGACAGGGAAAGTAAAAATGTAGCCTATAAAATGAAATACTTTGCAGGATCAAATATGTTCTTAGCGGAAACGTTAATTAATTTTAAACCACGATTTTTATAAATAGCAACGTTTTCGGATACGCACGGCACTGCGGGGCATAAATTAGACCACTGCCATTGATTCAGGAGTATGTCTTTGTCCTTGAACGTGCAACCGTAGTGTGGAGTGCGGAGCTTCTTGACACAATGTAAAATTACACTTTTGCAGAAACGGAAAACACCAAAAAATCTGTAAAATTGAGCTTTAGATATAACTGTTAATATTGTGACGCCGAGCGCGGCACACAACAAAGAGCAGTCGGGCTAAGCTACTTCACACCACTTATCAGCCCGGCGAGCCAACAAAGGCACTCAGGTCAGGCTGCCTCGCGCGACTGTTTGTGTATACGTGACTAACAACAATAGGCGCGGTGCGTATCAAAGGCGCTCACAATCAAGCTTCCTATGTCACTCACGCCATAAAAACGTGACAACAATCGAGCGGCATAACCAAAGGGGTTTTCCTCAGATGATTCGAGAGGGATCCGGCGGCCGGCGTGTTTTTGGAAGTTCGCGAAAGATCCGTGTTACGTCATCCTCATATAAGGATGCGAGGAAACAGCAGAGTGAGAGAGTTACAGACATGAGTCTGTCAGTGCGTCAGTGAGTGCGAGACAGCTGTGTGTGATACAGTCGTCGTGAAAGCTAATTCGCTTCGAAGTGAAGAAGACTTAACGATCATCGGCAGATTTTATTGTCGGAGTTGGCGTATGAGACACTGAGAAAGTGAAGAAAGACAGTGAAAGGACTGAGTCAAGGATACAAGAAGTAAACAGTTGTGAGTTGTAATATCACGAAAAACTGTAGACTGTGTTAACGTCAGTATAAGAGAACTGTGCATTTGTGCATAAGCTTAGAAGACAAAAACGTGACAGAAAGGTAACTGGACTGATTTTGTCGATTTTGTCACAATATTTTGTTTTATATTAGCGATAGAAGCATAATTTGAAAATATAAAG
The DNA here is from genome assembly GCA_030765045.1 of Tenodera sinensis. Taxonomy (NCBI): domain Eukaryota; kingdom Metazoa; phylum Arthropoda; class Insecta; order Mantodea; family Mantidae; genus Tenodera; species Tenodera sinensis. The sequence goes on from CM060962.1 coordinate 164,325,106, forward strand.
ATAATGCAACGTTGTAATATCAATAAGTAAAGCACATAGAAGCAAGGCACTTAAGGCTAAATGCTGTAGGAATAAACCATGAAACCACAGGCAACGCCGGGTATTTCAGCCAGTATCATATTTCACTAAAAGCAACCCTAGTCACACTTACCAGTAGATGCGGGCAACCACTAAGTATGCTTAGCGATAAAAAAAAGTCTGATGTGTTGCACTCACATGACTTTCTCTACTCTTGTACTAACCATTCTTACAAACTCTTATTCCTATATCTTCTTCGTGTTAAGATAAACATTTGTACAAATTATCTTATTGCTTATTACCTTGTAGGTGCAAGGGGAATGTTAGAATACAGTAGGCTTGGGAGTGATAGTCAAATCTTTTAAAGCTTTGAGATTCCGTTCTCTTTGCACACTTAACATATAAAAAATGAACAAAGATGATCCATTTCACGAAAGTTTTATGTTTTCCGAAACTCACACACATAACAAGGAATATCTCCGAAATGGTTCACCCTAGAAGAAAATTTATCAAGACATAAATTGTGTATTTTATCAAGATCTACAGTTTTGTATGGTATGATTTGGTCTATCCTTAACGGTTTACCAGTTATGCAAAAATCGTCCAAAGTAAATACTACAGGTGCTATAGCCAGAAAATTCAAAATTTACATTTCATTTGTCATAAACATATCTGAAACATATGACATTTTAATCAAAATCGTTAGAGCCATTTTCAAGAAAATCAAAATTTTCGAACAATTTTCCATGTAAATGGTAGTCTAGGGTTGGTCTAT